>AWOL01S0044620.1:61598-73400 GCA_000715115.1 Nicotiana otophora | reverse complement strand
AATGCATATATTATTAATTTCTGCATACTAATCCCTGCGTTATTATACCGGCATAATTTGTCGTCAAACCAAACGTTGGATTCAGCAGCTCTAACATTCCAATAGCTATAAAGTTCCTACACCAAAGTTTGAAATATTGAGTCCACTCGTCTCATCAACAACTGTTTAATTGTACGAGACTCCTGCATTGGCATTTCTCATCAAATTATTATTATTATTATTATTATTATTATTATTATTATTATTATTATTATCTTCTTTTTGCTCTTTCGATAATAGCAGTGCTTCAACCGGGTTTGTGCCCATCTCAATTATTTTATCGAATAATTCTGCCTATTAAAATTGAGATAAAAATAACCACGTATCAGTTTTCATCTCTGCTAACAATTTGCATTGGCTGAAGATAACAGAGACATCTGAATAATGCAAGGTGTTTTATTGGATTTTGACTATATCGAGAGTGTGGCAAATGAGCAAGGCCGTTGACTATTGTGGAATGAAAAGGTGATCAGTAATTTTGTAATTATCAAGACAAATCAATGGTACAAAAAGTATAACTGAAATTTCCCGTCAGCTCTAACCCTTTTAAGCTCTCTTTTTCTTGTTCAGATCAAAAGTCTTCATCTCTTTACGCACAGTTGTTTAGGTAAGCATTTGCAGTAGTTGACCAGTTGAGAATTTCCAAACCTCAAACCAATTTTCTTCTTAATTCTTTTAGAGTAAATTATACTTTAATATGATGCAATTGTCGATACATCTTTTGTATTTCAAATCATACATGTTGCGTAAGATCGTGTGTTAACTACAGGGGCGGCTCAAGGATATTCGGGGCCTAAGGCCAAAGTTTAATATGAGACCTAAATTTTTAAAAGATAGTTATAATATACGTTTTATTTGAAATATATTCTTCTAACTTTTTGAAATACAAAGTTGTTAATAATCATTTTTATAATCGATTTTCTCTAATTATCTTTATTCAATTGATAATATAGCCAGCTCATTTATTTTTCTTGAGATATTATTGATATTAGATAATATTTTATAGAGCAATAGAAGTATAGAATTATTGAAAACTTAAAAGTATTGTTGAACAATGAAGCTAATGAAATCTTGTAGAAAGAAAGTGAGTAATGAAATATTGGAGAAAGAAGGTGAGTAAGAATATTAAAGAGAAAGACAGAAAATATATAGGGGTTTCAGAAATATAAAGAGATTGGAGAAAAGAAAGATTAACTTGGACATATTAAAAAAGGGAGTGTGAATTTTTGCATACATTATCTAATGAAGGAGTAAAACTGAAACGTTGCAAAAACTATTCATCTATCCATTTTTAAATATGTCAAATTATTACTTTATTTACATATCTAAAGAGCTCTATTTCCTTTTTATATTAAAAACTGTAATTTTGTATTAAAAAGTACTAAATATTTATTTTTTAAATACCTATTAACCTATTCTTTTTAAAAAATGGGTCCCCCCAAATTTGGGGGCCTAAGGCACACGCCTTACCCCCCATCACGTTAGAGCCGGCCCTGGTTAACTAGCACACAATCACACAAAAATCAAATAGAAAAGAAAAATCAACGTCAGAATTTAACAAGGTTCAGCTAAGCCTAATCCTTAGGGCAGAAGCAGAGAAAGTTTTCCACTATGAATGAGAAAAAAAATACAATACAATTTCTAGAATCCCCAACTACAATCCATATATAGAGATCCCAAATAGTTCAAAACCTATAAGAGAAAGATTTTCCAATTTGACAAACAAAATAAGTTTTCCTTTCCCAAATCTATTAGAACAATGGGTTTTTCCAAACATATAGAAATTATGGGTTTCCTAAAAAATATAAGGAAATAATTAAAGCCAGAAAATAATAAATTTTCCCCCTGGCTTGAATATTCTTCACCAACAAGCGCGTCAACATTATCATCTTGATCAATATTTTGCATTTCCTCCACTTCCTCTACTTCAAAATTACTGGGCTGAGCTAGTGGAGATTCAATTTCTCGCTATATGCGGTCACTGACACCATGATCTGTTTCTTCTATTGCCTTCTCCCTCTGACTGTCTAGTGAGACAGATTCATTGAATGTTACATCCCTACTAATAATTAGCCCTGGAGTCTTTTGATCTGTGCACCACTATAACGACCCGATCAATCATTTTGAGAATTAGCGTCCGTTCGACGGCTTAAGGTCTCGAGCAACTTCGTGTTATGTATTATGACTTGCGCGTGTGGTCGAGTTCGTATTTTGAATAATTCGGGATCACTTTGGAAGAAAGATTCTTATTTTAGAAGCTTAAGCGGTAAGACTTGACCGGAGTTTGACTTTTGTAGAGATGACTCTGCAATGGTATTTTGATAATTCTAATAGCTTCGTATGGTGATTCTGTACTTAGGCGTGCGTCCGTATTTTGATTTGGAGGGCCGTAGGATAATTTGAAGCATTTTGAAAAAAATAGAAAGTTGATATTTTGGAAGGTTGAGAGGTTTGATCGGGCATTGACTTAGTTGATATCGGGTTCGGATTGAGATTCCGAGAGTTGAATTAGCTCCATTATATCATTCGGTACTTGCATGCAAAAATTGAGGTCATTCCGGATTGATTTGATATATTTCGGCATGAGTTTGAAAGTTGGAAGATTTAGAAATTCATAAGCTCGTTCCGTGGTGTGATTCATAGTTTGATATTGTTTGATGTGATTTGAGGCCTCTATTAGGTCCGCGTTATGTTATAGGACTTGTTGGTATATCATCAGATGGGGTCTCGAGTGGCTCAGATGTGTTTTAGATCATTTGGAGCATGTTAGTTAAGGCTAGTTTTGGGCAGAGTTCTGGTGTGGCTGCACATGCGGACAACTGGGCACAGGTGCGATGGTCGCAGGTGCGATGATGGAGGCACAGAAGGGAGAAAGGCTGAGCTTGGGAGGTTTCAAAGGTGCGGGAAATGGGCACGCTCCTGCGGCTTCGCAGGAGCGATATGTTGGTTGCATAAGTTACTTGTTGCGCAGAAGCGACTTGGGTGTCGCACCTGCGGTTGCGCTGAAGCGGAAGAAGGTCCGCAGGTGCGAGGGGTTGGCTGTTGAGTGGAAATATGCAGATGAGGGAATTTTCTCGCAAATACGAGTGCGCAGGTGCGCAAATCTTGTCCAAAAAAGCGGAAGACGCTGGGCAGAACATATATTTTGAGGGTTTGAGGATTTTATCTTTTTTGGAGTTGTAGACCTCGGCTTTGGGAGATGTTTCATGGGTTTTTCAAGCAATTCATTGGGGTAAGTGTTCTTTACCCTAATCTTATTATATTTACTTAATCCATTGTTATTTTCATAATCTAATTTGTGAATCGAATGAAAGTAAAAGGGAATTTTGTAAAATCTTTCAAAAATGTAAAATCAGGATTTGAAGGGCGATTCGATATCAGAGTTTGATAATTTTGGTATGGTTGGACTCGTATCGGAATGGGTGTTCGGATTTTGTGAATGTTATTGGGTTCCGAGGTGCGGGCTCAAGGGTTGACTCTTTTTTTAAAATTAAAGATCGAAGCTTTATTATGCAGAATTGTTTCCTATGAGCTTTATTTATGATTTGAAGTTATTTTGGCTGGATTTGAGCCGTCTGGAGGTTTTTTTCATTTGAGAAGGTCATTTTAGAGTAAAGGTCTAGCTTCTTTGAGGTAAATATCTTGTCTAACTTTGTGGGGGGTAGGGTGGGGGGTGGACTACCCTTTAGGATTTGAGTCATTTGTGCTAATTGTGTCATGTGAAGGCCGTGTACGCGTGGTGACGAGTACGTACTCGGGCTTAATTGTGGAAATTTGACCGTTTAGGACTCTTAGGTCCTTATGTTCATTAGATATGAAGTTGTTTTATCATGTTAAATCCTCCATTTAGTAAATTCACCCTTACGTGTCTTAATTGGAATTAATTGATTCATGTTCTACCCTTATTGCCAATTAAACTCCTATGTGCCTTAACTGAAGTTGTTGCCTATTTTATTGCCATGTTATCTCTTCCGTAATTGCTTAACCTTAATTGAAGTTATTATTATCTCTTCCGTAATTTCTTAACCTTAATTAAAGTTATTATTATCTCTTCCGTAACTGCTTAACCTTAATTGAAGTTATTATTATCTCTTTCGTAATTGCTTAGCCTTAATTGAAGTTTTGTTATCCCTTTCACTGTTGACGTATTCTTATTTGGGTTCATTGATTCATGCTCTCTCTCTTATCATCGAATTGTACTTTTGTGGAATCGTTGTTACACATTATCTCTCCCTTGTTGGGCTATTCTTGTTGAGACTGTTACTCACTATTAGGTCTTTCTTTGTGAGCTCGTTCTTCTGTTTCTTTGTGTTTCAAAGTTCCTAAGTTGATTAACTTGTCATATTCTCATGTTATTGTTGTTGTTGCTGTTGTACTCGGTGTTGTTGAGCTGAGGGATATGTGTGGTTGTGGTATTAAAACTGTTTTGAGGATATATTGTGACATATCGGCACATGTGTTGAAAGTCATTTTATTGTGTTGTTATGTTTTGGCACACGTGGTGTTGTTGAGAGGATTGTCGGGGTGTTTGCACGTGAGTTATTTGTATTGTTGTTACTATTGATATTTGCACATATGACGTGACAAGGAGGGATATATATGTGGGTTTGAGCATATGACGATACAAGATGGGAATATTATTGTGCGCGTACGGCTAGACAAGGCGGGCTATATCCGTGAATGATATTTGATGACTTGTGATGGAATGGGGGCATTGTTATTGTTGATATTTTGTGTGGTGGTGTGCCTACCTTGTGTGAGTTATACCTTGTACATTTTGTGGTGATCATTTCTTATATGCCATTAATTGTCTCTACTCTTACTTGTTGACTTGAATTATGATAGAACACTTGCACACATATCGGATTAAGAAGATGAATCCTGATGATATTGACTATTTACATGTACTCCCCTTTACTTGCCTTATGTGTGAGAGTCGTTATATTGGCACTTGAGTTGTCCGTACGGACATGAGTCACTGTTATTGTTAGCACGTTAGTGGTCCGTGCAGATAGTAGATATTTTTACTGTCTTGGCACGTGAGTCGTCCGTGCGATTGTGAATTGTAATGTGGGCACAAGGTGCCAAGTGATTAGGTTCATGAATCGAGACTCGTGATTTGTGATTATGAGGCCTGGTATCTCGTGGAGATTCTTGAATAAATCTAGTGTGAAAGCGGTTGTTCTTATTTAGTTGTTACTTGATTTCCTTTATTTGGTTTCACCGGACTTAAACTGTGTTTATCTTATTCTACAACGTTATTACCTATTGTTCCCTGTTGCTAATTGTTGCTCTTAGTTTCTTATTACAAGCATTTTTTTATCGTTATCATGTTTAGCTCTATATTGATATTGTCCCCTGCTAGTTCACATTTATAATTGTTCAAGCTGTTTAGTCCAGTAGGTGTTTTGATTGTCCCTCGTCACTACTCCACTGAGGTTAGTATTGATACTTACTGGTATCGCTGTGGTGTACTCATGCTACGCTTTCTGCACAGTTTTTGCAGATCCAGGTATTTCGGAGTTGGTTGATCACTACCTAGCTATTCGAGTTTTGCTGTGGAGACTCGAGGTAAACCTGCTGTCGTATTCGCAGACCCCAAAGTCACCTTCTGATATTGTACTTGTACTGTTTAATTCTATTCTGGAATAGTTGTATTTAGGAATTTTCTAGCAAACTCAGTAGAGCTTATGACTTGTACTACCGATTTTGGGGTATTGTATTGCACTTAGCATCATTGGTTTCTGGGGCTGCCTTCAAATGGTGGGAGACTTACGAGAGGCGTAAGCCGGTCGGTGCAACGCTCCCTACCTGGCAGCAGTTCTCCGGTCTATTCCTGGAGTAGTTCGTGCCTCTGTCCCGCAGAGAGGAGCTGCGCAGACAGTTTGAGCAGCTTCGTTAGGGTGATATGTCCATGACACAGTATAAGATGAGATTTTCAGAGTTGGCCTGTCATGCTATCTGGTTGATTTCCACAGAAAGAGAAAGGACCAGGAGGTTCATAGATGGCCTCACTTTTTAGCTACGATTACTCATGACTAGAGAGAGAGTGTCTGGTGCTACTTTTGACGAGGTGGTCGACATTGCTCGTCAGATTGAGATGGTTCGTAGCCAGGAGTGGGTTGAGGCAGTTTTCCTTCAGGGGGTAAGTTTTACCACGGGAAGGGTTGTTCTTTCAGACACGCTCAGGCAACTTGTCCAGCTCATCATGGTGCATCAACTAGCCACAGTTCTTCCGGTGCTCACTCAGGCCATTCTTCATTCAGTGCACTACCAGCTCAGAGTTCTCATCATGCCTCGTTCGCTCAGGCTTCTACAGGTAATTCTTTGGGTTATCAGGAGCAGTTGTTCCATCAGAGGAGGGGTTGTTTCGAGTGCGGAGAATTGGGTCATTTCAAGAGAGATTGTCCTAGGCTGTTGAGTGGGGCTCTACAGCATAGTTCTCGACTGAAGTATCAGCACCAGCAGTTACTCCACCCGCCTAGCCAGCTCGGGATGGGGGCTTTTCCTGCCAGGACAAATGTCGTTGCCTCAGATGCAGTGATCACATGTATTGTTTCAATGTGCCACAGGGAGGCTTCTATATTATTTGGCCCTGTTCCACTTATTCATATGTATCATCATATTTTTCTCATTATCTGGATATGCCCTGTGAGTCCTTAGTTTCACCTGTTTGTGTATCTACACCGGTGGGCAATATTATTACTGTGAACCGTGTGTATTGGTCGTGTGTGATAAGTATTGCAGAACTGGAGACTAGAGTTGATCTCTTATTACTCAGTATGGTTGACTTTGATGTAATCCTGAGTATGGATTGGTTGCCTCCATGTCATGCTATTCTGGACTGTCATGCAAAAATTGTGACGTTGGCGATGTCGGGGTTGCCAAAGGTTGAATGGAGAGGTTCTCTAGATTTTGTTCCTAGCAGGGTAATTTCTTATTTGAAGGTCCAATGTATGGTTGGAAAGGGATGTTTGTCATATTTGGCCTTTGTGAGAGATGTTGATGCATATATTTCTATTATTGATTCAATACCGGTCGTGCGAGACTTTCCGGATGTATTTCCTGCAGGCCTGCCAGGTATGCCACCCAACAAGGATATTGATTTCGGTATTGACTTGGTGCAGGGCACTCATCCCATTTCTATTCCTCCATATCATATGGCACCAGCTAAGTTAAAAGAATTGAGAGAGTAACTTCAGGAACTCCTTGAAAAGGGGTTTATTAGTCCTAGTGTGTCACCTTGGGGTGCACCGGTTCTGTTTGTGTAAAAGAAAGATGGTACTATCCAGATGTGCATTGATTATAGGCAGTTGAACAAAGTTACAATAAAGAATAAATATCCTTTCCGCGTATTGATGACTTATTTGAACAGCTTCAGGGAGCGAGGTATGTTCTCCAAAATTGATTTGAGATCTGGGTATCACCAGTTAAAAATTCGGGATTCAGATATTCTAAAGACGACATTCAGAACTCGTTATGGCCACTATGAATTTCTTGTGATGTCTTTTGGGCTAACTAATGCCCCAGCATCATTTATGCATTTGATGAATAGTGTATTCAAAGCCATATCTTGATTTATTTTTCGTAGTATTTATTGATGATATCTTGGTGTACTCACATAGCCAAAACCAACATGCACAACAATTGGGTATTGTGTTACAAAGATTGAGAGAGGAGAGACTTTATGCCAAATTCTCTAAGTGTGAGTTCTGGTTTAGTTCAGTGGCATTCTTGGGACATATAGTGTCCAGTGAAGGAATTAAGGTGGATCCGAAGAAAATAAAGGCAGTTCAGAGTTGGCCCAGGCCATTTTCACTTACTGAGATTCTGAGTTTTCTCGGCTTGGCCGGTTATTATCGTCGCTTCGTGGAGGGATTATCGTCTATTGCATCACCTAGGACTAAATTTACCCAGAAAGGTGCTCCGTTCAGGTGGTCAGATGAGTGTGAAGAGAGCTTTGAGTAGCTCAAAACAGCTTTGACTACAACTCCAATATTGGTGTTGCTTACAAGTTCAGAGTCTTATATTGTGTATTGTGACGCATCGCGTATTGGTCTCGGCGTAGTGCTGATGCAAGACGGTAGGGTGATTGCCTATTCATCCAGAAAGTTAAAGGTACATGAGAAGAATTATCCAGTCCACGAACTTGAGTTAGCAGCTATTGTTCATGCCTTGAATATTTGGCGACATTACTTGTACGGTGTCCAATGTGAGGTATATACCGATCATCGGAGTCTACAATATTTGTTTAAATAGAAGGATCTTAATTTGCGGTAGTGGAGGTGGTCATATGCCTTGAGTCGTAAGGCGGAGAGTTTGGGCAGCTTAGCATACTTACCGATAGCATAGAGGCCTTTAGCCTTGGATGTTCAGGCCTTGGCCAACCTATTTGTTAGATTTGATGTTTCCGAGCAGAATCAAGTTTTGTCTTGTGTGGTTTCTTGGTCTTCTTTGTATGAGCACATCAGAGAGCGCTAGTATGATGATCCACATCTACTTTTCCTTAAGGACACGGTTCAGCACAGTGATGCCAAGGAAGTCACTATTGGAGATGACGGTGTATTACGAATGCAGGGAAGGCTATGTGTGCCTAATGTAGATGGTTTGCATGAGTTGATTCTCTAGGAAGCTCACAGTTTGCAGTACTCCATTCATCCAGGTGCCGTGAAGATGTATCAGGATTTGAGGCAGCATTATTGGTGGAGGCGAATGAAAAAAGATATAGTTGGATTTGCAGCTCGATGTTTAAATTGTAAATAGGTAAAGTACGAGCATCAGAGACTGGGCAGAATACTTCAAAAACTTGAAATTCCGGAGTGGAAGTGGGAGCGTATTACCATGTACTTCGTAGTTGGACTCCCACAGACTTTGAGAAAGTTTGATGTTGTTTGGGTGATAGTAGATCGGTTGACCAAATCTGCGCATTTTATTCCAGTTGGTACTAATTATTCTTCGGAGAGGTTGGCTGGGATTTATATTCGCGAGATTGTTCGCCTACACGGTGTGCCGGTGTCCATCATTTCAGATTGGGGCACACAGTTTACATTACAGTTTTGAAGAGCAGTGCAGCGAGAATTGGGGACACAGGTTCAGTTGAGTGCAACATTTCACCCTCAGACGGACGGATAGTCCGAGCACACTATTCAGATATTAGAGGATATGCTACACGCTTGTGTCATTGATTTTGGGAGTTCTTGGGATCAATTTCAGCCACTCACAGAGTTTGCTTACAATAACAGCTACCAGTTGAGTATTCAGATGGCTTCGTATGAGGCTTTGTATGAGAGATGGTGCCAGTCCCTAGTGGGTTGGTTTGAGCCGGGTGAGGCTAGGCTATTGGGTACTGACTTGGTTCAGGATGCTTTAGAGAAGGTAAAAGTGATTCAGGAATGGCTTCGCACGGCATAGTCTAGACAGAAGAGTTATGCCGACAAGAAGGTTCGTGATGTTGTTCACATGGTTAGGGAGAAATTTATACTCAATATTTAACCCATGAACGGTGTGTTGAGGTTTGGGAAGAAGGGCAAGTTGAGCCCTCGGTATATTGGGCCTTTTTAGATACTTAAACAAATTGGAGAGGTGGCTTATGAACTTGCTTTGCCACCTAGTGTAATGACCCGGCCGGTTGTTTTGAATATTGTAATCCCGTTCCCCCATTTACTACTCAATTTATGTCTTGCAATTGATTTATGACTTATCGGGTTGGTTGGTTCGGGTCCGGAAGGAACTCAGAGTAAAATGAGACACTTAGTCTCATAATTGAAAATTTAAGTTAGAAAAGTGGATCAGATATGGACCTATGTGTAAATGAGCCAGGAATGGAATTTTGATGATGTCAATAGCTCCGTATGGTAATTTTGGACTTAGGAGCGTGTACGGAAAGTTATTTGGAGGTCCGTAGTGGAAGTAATCTTGAAATGGCGAAAAAATTAAATTTTGGCAAGTTTGATCGAGGGTTGACTTTTTGATATCGGGGTGAAAATATTGTTCTGAAAATTTAAATAGCTTCGTTATGTCATTTATGACTTGTGTGCAAAACTTGAAGTTATTGCAGATTGATTTGATATGTTTCGGCACAAGATATAGAATTTGAAAGTTCAAAGTTCATAAATTTTGATTTGAGGTGCGATTCATCATTTTGGTGTTGTTTGATATGATTTGAGGCCTAGTGTAGGTCTGTGTTATGTTATGGAACTTGTTGGTATGTTCGGACGGGGTCCCGAGGGCCTCGGGTAAAGTTCAGATGCTTAACAGATCGAATTTGGATTTGGAGGAGGAGCTGAAGCAGTTAGGATGCTGGTGTGATCGCACCTGCGCGAAAAAGGGCCGCAGGTGCGAGCTCGCGGATGCGAGGAATGATTCACAGAAGAGAAAATGCATGGGCTGTCCAGGCACCGTGGGTGCGAAAAACATCACCGAGGGTGCAAAGATCGCGGGTGCAAAAACAGTCATCGCGGGTGCGAAAACAGTCATCGCGGGTGCGAAGAAATCACCGCGGATGCGAAGGCCGTAGGTGCGAAGAAATCACCGCGGATGCGAAGACCGCAGGTGCGAAGAAATTACTGCGGATGCAAAGACTGCAGGTGCGAAGAAAACACCGCGGATGCGAAAATCCTGGATAAAATGTTAAAAACAGAGGGGGTTCCGAGTTTTGCCATTTTTGGACCTTCAAGCACGGTTTTTGGGGCGATTTTGAGAGAGAATTCAAGGGAAACTTGAGGTAAGTCACTTGTGATCATTTCTACTCCATAATATTGAATTATCATCGACTAATTCGACTAGATTACATATTTATGAGGTGTAAATCGGGGATTTGAACTTAGGGATTTGAAAATAAGATTTGAAAATTTGAGGGTCGAGTTGTGGTCGGATTTTGGTAAAAATGGTATGGTTAGACTTGTGGTTGAATGGGCTTCTGGATTTTGTAAGTTTTGTCGAGTTTCGAGATATGGGCCCCACTGTCAATGTTTGAGCTAATTTTCGAATTTTTATGTAAAATTATTATTTTCTTATGGAATTAATTCCAATGAATTTTTTGACTGAAACGAATTATTTATGGCCAGATTCAAGGCGTTTGGAGACCAATTCACGAGGAAAGGACATTGTAGAATAAGAATTTCACGGCTTGAAGTAAGTAACAGCTTTAAATCTGGTCCTGAGAGTATAAAACCCCGGATTTTGGTATCATGTGATTATTTTGGAGGTGACGCACATGCTAGGTGACGGGCGTGTGGGCGTGCACTGAGGGGATTGTGACTTGGTCCGTCCCCGGGAAACTGTAAAGTTGAATAATTTGTTTTTAGTTATATGCTCTCTATGTGTTGATACAATTTGACTGTAAATCATGTTAGAAATCATGCTTAGGCTATGTGATAGTACTGTTGGGACCCACAGAGGTCGCGTACTTGTTGAATTGCCTGCTAAATGCTATATGTACTCAATCTTTATTTTTACTTGCACATTTTATCTCAGTCTCTGTTATTATTAATACATCATATCATTATTGTTTGGGCTGATTTCATGATTATTGAGAGCCCGAGAGACTGGAGAGATTTATAATTGAGTGAGGCCGAGGGCCTGATTGTGAGATATTGATATTATAGCTCGTGAGTTGTCCGTGCAATATGTGAGTTGGCCGTGCGGATCCTTATATTGTACTATAGCACGTGAGTTGGCCGTGCGGATCTTTATATTATACTATAGCACGTGAGTTGGCCGTGCGGATCCTTATATTATACTATAGCACATGAGTTGGCCGTG
>AWOL01S0044620.1:46794-60839 GCA_000715115.1 Nicotiana otophora | reverse complement strand
CGAGGGCCTGATTGTGAGATATTGATATTATAGCTCGTGAGTTGTCCGTGCAATATGTGAGTTGGCCGTGCGGATCTTTATATTATACTATAGCACGTGAGTTGGCCGTGCGGATCCTTATATTATACTATAGCACATGAGTTGGCCGTGAGGATTCTTATATTATACTATGGCACGTGAGTTGGCCGTGCAGATCTAGATATTTATATTATGGCACGTGAGTTATCCGTGCAGCACGTGAGTTGTCCGTGCAGATTATAACGCTTGGGCTGTAGGAGCTCCTCCGGAGTCTGTATACCCCAATGAGCGCGGGTACCCATTGAGTGAGCGATGAGGGCTGGGAGCCCAGGGAGTGATGAGGGTTGGGAGCCCAGTGAGTGATTGTTGTTCTTAGAGGTTGTACTTGAATTCCATTTGTTGTTGCATTTAGTTGCTATGTGTCATTGTTGTGAAATTTCTGAAAGATTGTTGATATACAGATTACATGAACATGAACTGTATAAAAATTGATTTGACATTAAACTACCAGATTTGATAGCATGTCTATTCTTTGCTGGGATTACTGGAAATGAACCATAACTGTGTAGCTCGTTACTATCTTCAGTTCCTTATTTATTATTGTTACTTGCTGAGTTGGTTGTACTCACACTACACCCTGCACTTCGTGTGCAAATCCAGGTGTTCCCGTACATAGCGGGTGTTGATTCTTCCGTACAGCTGATTTTTCGGAGATTCAGAGGTAGCTGCCATATTTCACAGATCTTGTCTCTCCTTCTCTATCTCTGTATTACTGTATTTTGGTCTTAGACTATTGTAGACAATACTTTTCCAGATTTGTATTCATATTTGATGCTCATGTACTCAGTGACACCAGGTTTAGGGGAGTGTCCGTATTTGTATTTGGGACATTTTGTGTTTGTATTTAAATATTATATTTTCAAACTTAAAAGAAATTGTGATTTAGTGACATTAAAGGCTTGCCTAGTATCGCGATAGGCGCCATCACGACGGGTGAGATTTTGGGTCGTGACACCTAGTCTATCCGGTGTTCATGCAGTGTTCCATATATCCATGCTCTGAAAGTATGTTGGGGATCCGTCTCATATTCTGGATTTCAGTACAATGCAGCTGGACGGTAATTTGACTTATGATGTGGAGTCAGTGGCTACTTTAGACTGGCAGGTTCGAAAGCTAAGCTCAAAGAACATAGCATTAGTGAAGGTACCGTGGAGAGGCCAGGCAGTCGGAGAAGCTACTTGGGAGATTGAGCAGTATATGTTGTACAATATCCACACCTATTTGAGACTCCAGGTATGATTCTAAAACCGTTAGAGGACGAATGTGTGTCTAAGAGGGGGAAAATGTAACGACTCGGCCGGTCGTTTTGAGTATTATAACCCCATTTACCCATTTAATGCTCAATTTATGCTTTACAATTGTTTTATGACTTACTGGGTTAGTTGGTTTGGGTCCGGAAGGAATTCGGAGTGAAAGGCGATACTTAGTCTCCTAATTGAAAATTTAAGTTAGAAAAGTTGACTGGATGTGGACTTATATGTAAACGACCTCGGATCTGAATTTTGATGATTCCAATAGCTCTGTATGGTGATTTTGGACTTAAAAGAGTGTCCGAAAAATTATTTAGAGGTCCGCAGTGGAATTAGGCTTAAAATGGCGAAAGTTAAATTTTTGAGAAGTTTGACCGGGGGTTGACTTTTTGATATCGGTGTCGAAATCCGATTCTGAAAATTCGACTACCTCCGTTATGTTATTTATGACTTGTGTGCAAAATGTGAGGTCAATCGGACGTGATTTGTTAGGTTCCGGCGTCGTTTGTAGAAACTTGAAATTTCAAAGTCATTAGGCTTGAATTGGGGTATAATTCATGGTTTTAGCATTGTTTGAGGTAATTTGAAGGTTCGACTAAGTTTGTATAATATTTTAGGACTTGTTGGTATATTTGGTTGAGGTCTCGGGAGGGGGGGGAGGGGGGTAAGTTTCGGATGGTTAACTGATCAAATTCAGACTTAGAAGAAAAATCTGAAGTTTCTGCATTCTGGTGCAATCATACCTGCAGAACTTGGCTCGCAGCTGCGACCATGCAGAAGCGCAATGGATATCGCAGAAGCGGAGGTTAGGCTGGTGACTGTGGAGAGCAGATGCAGAAGACATCTCGCATGTGCGGACACGCGCCTGTGCGTGGGGGATCGCAAAAATGATATTTTTCGCAGAAGCGGGGGAAAGATCTGCAGGAACGGTTGCGCAGAAGCGGTTCAAATTTCCGCAGGTGCGAAAACCCCCGGGCAGTACAAAAAGAGAGGGGTTCCGAGCTTTTGCCATGTTTGGGCATTTCAAGCTCGGGTTAGGCGATTTTGAGTGAGGTTTTCACGTGAAAAGTTGAGGTAATTCCCTTGTGATAATTTCTACTCCATAATATTGAATTATCATCGAATAATCCGATTAGATTACATGTTTTTGAGGTGTAAATCGTAGATTTGAACTTAGAGATTTGGAAATAAGATTTGATGATTTGGAGGTCGAGTTGAGCTCAGATTTTGGTAAAATTAGTATGGGTAGACTCGTAGTGGAATGGGCTTTCGAATTTTGTAACTTTTGTCGGGTTCCGAGAGGTGGGCCCCACGGGCGAGTTTTGGAGTGTAATTTCGGATTTTTATGGAAAATTAGCATTTTCTTATGGAATTAATTCCAATAAATTTATTTATTAAATCGAATTAATTATGGTTAGATTCGAGGAGTTTGGAGGCCAATTCACGAGGCAAAGGCTTAGCGGAATAAGAATTTCATGGTTTGAGGTAAGTAACAGTTATAAATCTGGTCCTGAGGGTATGAAAACCCCAGATGTTTGTGTCATGTGATTGTTTTGGAGATGACGCACATGCTAGATGACGGGCATATGGGCGTGCACCGATGGGATTGTGACTTGGTCCATCATGTGAAATTGTAAAGTTGAATAACTTGTTATTAGCTATATGCTCTCCATGTGTTGAAACAATTTAACTGTAAATCATGTTAGAAATCATGCTTAGGCTATGTGATAGTACTGTTGGGACCCACAGAGGTCGCGTACTCAGTGAATTATTTACTAATTGTTGTCTTGTACTCAGTCATGATTTTACGTGCCTATCATACCTCAGTCTTTCCTGATTTTATTGATACACTATGTTATCTTTGTTTGGGTTGATCTTTGTGATTTCTGAGAGCCGGGAGACTAGAGAGGTTGAGGACTGAGTAAGGCTGAGGGCCTATCGGTGAGGTAAGGATACTATAGCATATGAGTGGTCCGTGAAGGAAATTATAGCACATGAGTTGTTCGTGCGGATTATGGCGCTTGGGCTGTAGGAGCCCCTCCGAAGTCTGTACACCCCTAGTGAGCGCGGGTACCCATTGAGTGTGAGTGTTGAGGGCTGAGAGTAGAGTGGTTGAGTTGTTGTGACGAGTAGAGTGACTGTTTTCCTGAGAGGCTGTACTTGCTTTTCATTTGTTGTTGCACTTAGTTGCTATTTGTCATTATTGTGAAATTCTCTGAAAGATTTTATATCCGGATTACATGAACTTAAACTGTATAAATTGATTTGACTTAAACTACTAGATTTGAAAGCATGTCTATTCTTTGCTGGAATTACTGAAAGGGAACTATAACTGTGTAGCTCGTCACAATCTTCAATTCTTTATTTAATATTGTTACTTGCTAAGTTGGTTGTACTCATACTACACCATGCACTTTGTGTGCAGATTCAGGTGTTTCCGGACATAGCGAGTGTTGATTCTCTCGCATAGTTGATTTTCTAGAGATTCAGAGGTAGCTGTCGTGTTTCGCAGACCTTGTCTCTCCTTTTCTATCTCCTTGTTTACTGTATTTGGTCTTAGATTATTATAGACCGTATTTTCCAGACTTGTATTCATATTAGATGCTCTTGTACTCAGTGACATCAGATTTTGGGAGTATTTATATTTGTACTTGTGAGATTTCTTCCGCTGAATTTAATCATTCTGTTTTCAAATTTAAAAGATATGTGGTTCTTCGAGATTGTCGGCTTGCCTAGTGTTGAGATAGGCACCATCACGATGAGTGAGATTTTGGGTCGTGACATAGTGAGTGCTATTACACTCTGGTAATTCCATTACTCTAGAAAGGAAAATATCTTTATACCATCTAAAAGATGTTAAGGTCTTACACCTAAGATTTTGGCGCATGGTCCTAATGCTCTCACTATTGTCTGACCATCTTCTAGAAAATATTCTATAATATTCATTATTAAGTAATAAACAGTATTTTGGACATCTTATCTATCTTCTGTTTTTACAGAATGCATAATAAGATGTCTCTGGTCATTAGTAAGGTAATTATCCCACCAACCTTTGAGTTGACTAGTGAAACCGGCTATTATCATTTCTGTTATTGCCTTTTCAGTATTCTTATTAACTTTACAATTAGGGCTGTACATAAGCATTCTATGCTCTATGATATAAATTTGTCTATTTGTAAGGCCATATATGTTCCATTTATAGATGTATGTACCGCTGTAACCTTGATGGTAGTGGTCACTATCAAGTTCTTCTAAGAGAACACCTTGTGGGGTTGGTCTAGGATAGTAGAACATTCTTTGGACTGATTTTCGAGCATATTTTTCAGAGATCTTATTAATCTTATCTGAGACCCGTAGTCTCTTATCTTTATCAGATAAATGCTCTAAATTTAGAGGGTTAACTCTAAATTCTCCAAATTTCTTATTCAAAAGTTTTTCAAGGTATTCAAGATTATTAATCTTAAAATCTTTGACCTCGGGAGGGGGTTGGATACTAGTAGTAGCGATTTGCTCTTTACCTTTAGTATCCTTCTCAGATATTTTTTGGACTTCAGTTATTAACTTGTCCAATCTTTTATGTATAGAAGCAGTTTGTTCACCCAGAATACTAACATAAATATTAGTATAATTATTCTGCGTGAGCATGGTATTCAATTTCTTAGCAGTTATAACAGCAGTATTATTTTCAAATAATTTTGAAAAAGTAGTAAAATAAACTACTTTATATTTTTCTCCTATCTGGAAAGATCGTTGAGGTGGAAAAATTGATTTTGTAACTTCTCCACTAGTGAGCTTATAATCTCTTTCTAAAACATAATTATAGTTATGAACATATTTTGACATAAACCAAGGAACAAAAGCAATTATTTTATTATGCTTGTTGATGTCATTATAAAACTTATCTTGATAGAAAGTTCTCATTTCTTTATCAAATTTATCAAAAAACTAATTTCTAAAAAGTTTCTATCTGGGTTTTTTAAATTCTTCACAAATCATTTTTGTTGTCGGTGAACCCGAACTAAAATCTATTTGGTTTTTATCCATTAAAACCATTTGAGAAATCTATTTCGGATGGGATTGGGTCAGGGTCTGAGTTAATCTTAACCATATTATCCTGACTGATTTTAATATGATCAATTATATTATTATCTCTAATTTATGAAGTAGATGTTGTAGAAGGAAAATCTACCACATAATCAATTGGAGAAATATAAGACGAGTTGGATCTAGTTAATCTAGATGATAAACTCACATTACCAATTTGAACGGGTTCATTGAACCTGATCTTAACAGTTCCATCAGGGGTTTGTTCAATTTTTGTAACCTCTGTATTACCAGTGTTTTGAGGAGCTATTGCTTCCTCTATGACCCATTTCTTAGGAAAAATCAATTTCATCACATTTAATAGGTCTTTTGGTAGTGACTTTAGATCTACCAAAATTAGTTTCTATTAAAATAAATTTATTTTTAAAATTCATAATTTTGCACATAGGATTTAACGTATATAAAGGCTTATAATAAATCCTATAACATATACATATTACTTTTTGTCGCGACCCAACTCGATGGGCCGCGACGGGTACCCGGTACCTTACTCATCCGAGTACCAACGTAACATATCTTTCGTATCAGGCTATCATAGGTAAATGATCCAGAGAGGTTATCGTGAGATAAGTAGAATAAAACATGGGGAAATACTCAGCGTTGGACGGCCCAACATGTAATCCAAACTTATACATATGACGTACGGGCCAATAAGGCCGACATGATCCTTTATATACTCAAAAATAGGCTGACAAGGCCGTGCAAGAATCCGCATACATGACATCTGTCTACAAGCCTCTAGGAATACATAATATCACAAAGGTCGGGACAGAGCCCCGCCGTACCAATCAATACATGTACTAATCATACTACCTAAATAAGTAACTCCGGAGCAAATGGAGTGCACCAACATCTTCCGCTGAGCTGATAGCTTACTTGAAGGACTCTCGACCTGTCTATTGGGACCTGAGGGCATGAAACACAGCGTCTCCAGAAAAAAGGGACGTCAGTACGAATAATGTACCGAGTATGTATGGCACATAAATAGTACATAACAGACATGGAAGAAATATAGAGTAAATGACTCAACCTGTAAGTCTGGATAACTCTGTAAATCATGAAATAATTATGCATATGCATATGGATGTCATGCCGTGCATAGGTACATGTGTTCGTAACATCATCAAGCCTCTTAGGGCATCCCATCATATCATCTCGCCCTTTGTGGGCAAAATCATCAACATATACCAGCTGATCAGGTGGTGGTGCGTATATAACGCCATAACCGTTCCCATATCCCACATATATATATATATATATACTCGTATATAACACCATCTAGTTATGAGACAATGTGCATGTATAAATGCATGAAATGTATATGAAATACGTTAATAAAATCTCTCGGTACGTCATAAGACCATTATGCCTCTGATTAATATCATGAAATAAACTTTACCAGCTTACGTATTTTTGAGACCCATGAACAGATGATAGAATAATATGACACATGGAAAAATAAGAATATATACATCTCTAGCATTTCTACGAATAGAGTAATTTATGGAAATTGTGCATTTGCTCGTTTCGTTTGTATCGTATGGATCATGCCAAATAGAAAGAAGGGATAGCCTTAACATACCTGACCCGATTCTCTTGACAATCCCTCTAACACACGTCAATTGCGATAAAACACGTGACGACGAGATCGAAGTAGGGAAAAATCCGTATGACATTCTTGAGAAAGATCGCACCGTACTCCCTTAAAATCGCAAAATCCCGATGCATCTTCACTTGCATTCTTGGACGTATAATTTTGTTTTTGGTTTATGTATGGAATTCAACAATACGCTTGATATAATGTGTCTTAGCCATGGAAGAATACATAATTCCTTCAACCTTGATAGAGAAGACAAGTGACAGAAAGTTTTCAAATTGGCAAAGTTGGGAAATGGTCATATTGATATCGTTGTGGACCTGGTTTTGATTACAAGACTTCTTTAACTTTTATTTGGGAGATTCAATGTTGCTGGAGTTTTTTCTTTTATGCATAAATTAATGCACCCAACTTCTATCAATGAAAATTGTATTGATTTGCAATATTTGATCCAGCAAATCCATGTTTGATTCATTTTGTACCACCTCCTCCTTTAGGCTTGATTAGTTGGCAATTTGTTGCCACACTTACATACACATGTATAGTTGTCCCCTCATAATTATCCAACAAATTTCACTTAAATAGTTATCCACAAATCCAATAATAAACCAATTACCCACTTAATTAAGAATTATCTCAAATTACTTAAAACGTTATTCACTTTTAATACACTTTATACACCTTAATATCATGGCCATGTGGTACCTTGTATGGTACTAGTCCATAAATATCGGGTATTCTAGCTCAGACCGTTTTTTATCCCAAAATGTCAAACGTCGACGAAATTCATTTTCTTTGATTTGCTTACCCTTTCACTTTCACGAATTTACTTATCACTTGTTTGAAATAGCGTAATACTTATAATCCCAAAATAAATCTCATTCCCGAACTTACGTCGATTAATCCTACGACGAAGCTTTAACGTACGAAAATGCGGAACATAATATCTCATTTCCGAGCTTCTATCAATTTACTTATGGCGTACTTTCACGTACGAAAGCATGGGGTGTAACACTTTTGTACCGAGCAAATAATCATAACCATGTAATTTGATACTTAGAATTAAAGCATCTAATGAATTTTTTGTCATTTAAAGAAATTTGTAAATTAGGATATGCATTAAAGTAAACATGGCCATAAGCCAAACTGGTTTGCACAGTCCCTATAAGGGATTTTTTCTAGTTCTGGTTCCTACCATCTCTGAGAGCTGCTATAAAGCTTTCAGGTAAGCCTCTTAAAGTAAGTGGCTTAAAGGCAACTTGTATTAAGCCTATATGCATGAATCTATGTGTGTCCCTATTAGGGGCTAAGTCACTTTCAGATAATAATCTAAAGGTGGCATGATCACTGTCTACAGTGATCGTCTCTTCAGTAATTTTAACTACTTGTTTGAAACCTAGTTTTTCAAAAGTTCCTAACTGATATATAACCTTAGGTTGGATTCTAGGAATTGTCCATTTATTAAGCAGGTCTAATTATTGAGGCAATTCGTATTCTTCTTTCCTACTGTTTTTAAAAGTAATCTTCTTCTAATGATATTTTTTAAGAAAGTAGTGTTAAACTTAGCACTTATTTCTATTGGTTGCCATGACTCTGATACCAAGGGGATACATGATCTCTTCCAATGGGGCTTCAGGAATGAATTACAAGAATACCAGTTCTGGCTAATTACAATCCCAACAGTACACCCTTAACCACGGTCCTCCTCACAACCTTTTCACGCCTCACTCTCGGCTTAACGGGTCAACTGAGGACCACCGGTTATGTTTCCATAACCAGGGTTTACTGTCAAAATTGATAAATGCCTGCTTATATTATTTTATACGAATGGAAGTGTTGCGTGAGCCTCATGGGATTAATTCTGTTTACTGAAAGTTCACCTTTGATCTGATGGCTGAATTTGACTCCATTCATAAGACCCCTGTATGTTGTCTTCTTGACTCTATTCACCTTTATTCGTATTCTCGCTAAATCTGGTGAACCCATTTCAAATCTAACCTTGTATAGATAGTAGATAGGCAAGTTAAACTATTTAACTTACATAATAGCCAATGTATGCAAGATCCACGCGAGCCTCATCTTTATGCTGCTTGAAATGGTGTTTGTGTCTGAAGGTAAAACACATAGTCTGAAGGTTTAAGAGACATGTTCTAGTGGGTTCGGGTCTTTTGGATTGTTATTGGGTCTATTTGATATGGACTCTACTCTAACTACTTGGGCTGTTGTGTTTCTCAGATATTTTTCTTTTGGATTTTTTCGTTCCTATACAATATTTGAAACGTATTTATCAAAATTGTTCTAATTTTGTATATTACCAAGTTTCTTCAGCAACTTTCCGAAGAACGCTATATGTAACGCTCATGAAGATTGCACTCAAAGCCCTCTCCTTCAGGTGTGCCTTCTTTGTGTCTTTCATCTCTTCAAAAAATCCTCATTAATTGCCTTCCATAACCCTTGTAACATCAGGGACGATTTCATCCTAATCTTCCATAGACTGATACTAGAACCCCCCGTCAATTTTCTCTATTTCGTACTTTTTTGAAGATGATGAAGACATCTTAACCCTAGATTAAATGTAGAAACCCGAACCTTGCTCTGATACTAATTGTTCCGTAAGATCGTGGGTTAACTAGCACACAATCACACACAAAGCAAATAGAAAAAAAAAATCAACACAAGGATTTAACAAGGTTAGGCTAAGCCTAATCCTCGGGGAAGAAGCAGAGAGAGTTTTCCACTATGAATGAGAAGAAAAGCATAATACAATCTCTAGAATCCCAACTACAACCTCTATATATAGATCCCAAATAGTCCAGAACCTATAAGAGAAAGGTTTCCCAATTTGACAAGGACAATAACTTTTCCTTTCTCTAATCTATTAGAATAATGGGTTTTCCCAAATCTATAGAGATTATGGATTTACTAAAAATACAAGGCAATAAATATGTATAGGGAAAAATATGCTATGCTAAATGGCCGCTTAAGAGAGTGACACATGGAGCCTAAGGCGGGGGATGGTTAGAACCGAAGGCAACTGTTCTGTTTTTCACCGGAAAGAATGACACTCATAAATATGCAATAAATACCCTCCGCCCGGTAGCATTTAATGAAGAATATTTCACAGCATTTAGTACACTGCTCGTTACAGCGAATTTGTCATTTATGCTCACCATTACACCTTCTTCAATGGCCACATAATTGACATTTAAGAAGGCATGGTCCTAAGACCTTGTTCCCTAGGTACAACTATAAATAGTGAGTTCTGTAATCATTATAATAGACACGACTTTTCTGAAAAAGTATGCTTTAATAGATTCAATGCTTTGTACAATTTTATCTTCTTACTCCTTGATTTCATTGTTGTTGTGCCCGAAAGTCCTGCTCCCGGAAATACTGTTTCTGCTATTGTGTCTTCATTTCAAGGCTAAGTATTGCGTATTTTCTCAATTGTTTTATTATTTTAGGACCGAATAAATTCACTTGTCTAGAAACCACGTATAAATTCAACTGTACTGATTTACGGATAAATAGTTTGGCGCCCACCATGGGGCCTAGACAGCCATGTAATTAAGTTGATCCTTGCCTCTTTTACTAAGGCGTTTTGATTATTTTTCTTAGCAAAAATATCACAGAAAATGGCAGATAACGGTGTTAACAACACACATAATCTTGAGTCTCGAGGAGACCAGCCTCATCACAAGGATTTAGTTAGTGACACCTGCAATGAGGGAAATGATGCTACGTCGGGCCACGACAGACGGTACCCGTGATATGTACGGGAGGAAAATCCCGATGACGCTGCAGAGGAACAAGTCGTTGAATCGGTAAGGGTCCTATAAGAGCAACAAACGGCCATTCTAGGCTATCTCACATGAAAGATTAAGGTTACAATAGAGTTTAAGAAGGCGTTGTTGGGGGCTTCCAATAATGCGAATGGACGAGGTCCAGTTCCTCGTGGTGCTCCCGCGAATCAGGAAATGCAGAGGGTCGACAACAATACCCCGAGGGGCGAGGTTGGCTCCGATGGGGCTGGGGGGAGTGGATCCGGCCCCAACAATGAGAACGATCCCTTCAAGAGTGAACTCTTACAGTTTATAGGGGAAGTGAACGCCCGCATGGACCAAATCCCGGACGCACCACCGATGCTGAAAGGGACAGACTCAAATAAATGTACTCAGTTGCCGTACAAACTGAGCGCAACACCATAATTAATCCTGAAGCGATTTAAAATTCCCGACGTGCCAAAGTAGATGGAACCTCAGACCCACACGAGCATATTACAACCTATACAACGACGGTGAAGGGGAAAAATTTAGCTCCCCAAGAGATCGAATCTATTTTGATGAAAATATTAGGAGAGGCTCTAATCAGGGAAGCCTTGACTTGGTATTCGTTGTTACCCGAGCACTCCACCGATTCCTTTAAGATGCACGCAGACTCTTTTATTAAGGCCCACGCCTAGGCCAGAAAGGTGCAGGCCCAAAAGGTCGACATAATCAGAATTACACAACGAGAGTCCGAGTTGTTGCGGGAGTTTGTCACCCGGTTCCAAAAGGAAAGGATATTACTCCCTGCTATTCCGGATGAACTGGCGACTGAAGCATTCACCAAGGGTCTGAATCTGAGAAGTTCAGATGCTTCCCAAAAACTGAAGGAAAGCTTGCTTGAGTTCCAAGCAACGACTTGGGCGAATGTCCACAACTGGTACGAGTCTAAGATAAGGATCGAAGATAATCAGGTTGCTTTCCCGTCATCGGTAAAAGGATGGGAGAAGAATAAAGAAAAATCAAAAGATGATTTCGACACAGATAGACGGTCTTCGAGGGGCCAACGTTTGCCCTACAAATGGGCCGAATGATGCGGTAGAGGTTATTGGTCGGCAGACAGGTTCGTTACTGATAGAAAAACTAATCGCGGTCGGAACAACAGATCATTACAGGACAAAGAAGCGTCGGGTACGTGGAATCTTTCCTATCTCAGGCTATAATAATACAATTTCAACGTCAGTGTAGTGGAGTTTGTATCAGCTATGAGAAACATCAAAGAAGAGCGGTTCCCGAAGCCGATGAGGTTCGATCCTAGCTAAAGGGATCCTAACTTGTGGTGTGAGTACCACTGGACGAATGGCCACCGGACTGGGGATTGCCGACATCTGCGTAAGAAGTGGCAACACTATTGAAGAATGGGCATCTCAGAGAATTCTTAAGTGACCGGGCCAAGAACAACTACGGTCGCAACCGTGATAATGCGAAACCCTCGAAAGCAGGAGAAGATCCCCCGCGCCAGACAATCAACATGATCTTCGGGGGGAACGTGATCAAAGGGGTCACCTTCTCGGAATAAAAAAATGAAGATATCAATAACCCATAACAAGAGACTTTGGGAAGTCGTTGAAGAGGACATCACTTTCACGGAGGAGGACGCAAATGGATTATTGCTATCTCACAACGACGCATTGGTAATTTCTTTAAATGTACTAGATTTTAAAATCAAAGATGTTATACTGGATCCAGGAAGTTCGGCCAATATCATAAAATAAAGGGTATTGGAGCAAGCCAAACTCACCGGAAGCATCATTCCGTCCATAAAACTCCTCGCCGGATTCAACCTTGTAAGCGTGACAACCCGAGGAGAGATCTTGCTTCCCACGAACACCGAAAGAGTGATGGAGGCTACTCTTTTTGAAGTGGTGGATGGTGCTATGGGATATAACATTATTTTAGGAAGACCATGGTTGCACGAGATGAGAGTTGTACCATTAACGTATCATTAATTGCTGAAATTCTCAACGCCCGAAGGAATCAAACAGATAAGGGCCGACCAACCAGCTGCAAGGGAGATGAATGCGATTTCGGTGTCCAGTAGAAAAGGAAGGGAGCACGCGGTACAACAACTACAGGAACCGGCGCCCGCTCCCGAATCGAATGAAGTTAGCCAGGGAGAAGAAGCGTCAGAATATTATCAAGTACCGAGATATTTCCAGGTACCATAAGAGAGGGATGCAACAAAATCCACAGTGGAAGAGCTCGAGCAGGTTGCATTGTTTGAAACGTTCTTAGAAAGGAAATTCCACTTGGGGACAGTACTGCACCCCGAGCTCAGGTCTGGATTTATTGAATTTCTTAAATATAATGCCGATTGTTTTGCGTGGTCGCATGCGGACATGACAGGTATCCCAATGGAAGTGGCCATACACAAGCTAAGCTTGGATCCCACCATCCCTCCGGTAAGACAAAAGAAACGCCCTATTGCGGAGGCCAGGAATAAATTTGTCAAAGAAGAGGTAACTCGCCTACTTGATATTGGTTCGATACGAGGGGTAAATTATCCAGTCTGGCTGGCTAATGTAGTAGTAGTTCCTAAAAAGAACAATAAATTTTGCATGTGTGTAGATTATAAGGACTTGAATAAGGCGTGACCAAAAGACTCGTTCCCACTGCCAAACATCGATCAAATGATTGATGCGACGACCGGGCACGAGTTAATGAGTTTCCTCGATGCTTATTCCGGGTACAACATAATTAAGATGAAACTGGAGGATCAGGAAAGGACTTCGTTAATAATGCATTTCGGCATATATTGCTATAATGTGATGTCCTTCAGGCTAAAGAACACTAGAGTCACTTACCACCGGCTCGTAAACAAGATGTTTGAAAAACAAATAGGAAAAACTATGGAAGTTTATATAGATGATATGCTCATTAAGTATTTGAATGCAGGTGATCATCTTAAGCATTTGCAAAACATTTTGACATCCTAAGGAAGCATAACATGAAGCTTAACCCCGAGAAGTGCGCGTTCGGGGTCAGCTTCGGCAAATGCTTATGATTTCTGGTATCACAAAGGGGGATTGAGGTAAATCCCGATAAGATCAAAGCCATCGAGGACATCCCAGACCAGCTGTCAAGTGTGAAAGAAGTTCAAAGGCTCACAGGGAGATTGGCCTCTTTGAGTAGGTTTATTTCCCGGTCATCAGAGTAATGCCACCGTTTCTTCACGCTGCTCAAAAAGAAAAA
>AWOL01S0044620.1:18921-46601 GCA_000715115.1 Nicotiana otophora | reverse complement strand
GGAATAAACTTGTCAAAGAAGAAGTAACTCGCCTACTTGATATCGGTTCGATACGAGAGGTAAAGTATCCAGTCTGGATGGCTAATGTAGTAGTAGTTCCTAAAAAGAATAATAAATTTTGCATGTGTGTAGATTATAAGGACTTGAATAAGGCGTGACCAAAAGACTCGTTCCCACTGCCAAACATCGATCAAATGATTGATGCGACGACCGGGCACGAGTTAATGAGTTTCCTCGATGCTTATTCCGGGTACAACATAATTAAGATGAAACTGGAGGATCAGGAAAGGACTTCGTTAATAATGCATTTCGGCATATATTGCTATAATGTGATGTCCTTCAGGCTAAAGAACACTAGAGTCACTTACCACCGGCTCGTAAACAAGATGTTTGAAAAACAAATAGGAAAAACTATGGAAGTTTATATAGATGATATGCTCATTAAGTATTTGAATGCAGGTGATCATCTTAAGCATTTGCAAAACATTTTGACATCCTAAGGAAGCATAACATGAAGCTTAACCCCGAGAAGTGCGCGTTCGGGGTCAGCTTCGGCAAATGCTTATGATTTCTGGTATCACAAAGGGGGATTGAGGTAAATCCCGATAAGATCAAAGCCATCGAGGACATCCCAGACCAGCTGTCAAGTGTGAAAGAAGTTCAGAGGCTCACAGGGAGATTGGCCTCTTTGAGTAGGTTTATTTCCCGGTCATCAGAGTAATGCCACCGTTTCTTCACGCTGCTCAAAAAGAAAAACAATTTCAAATGGACTCCGGAATTACTATTTCTGCTATTTTGTCTTCATTTCAAGGCTAAGTATTACGTATTTTCTTAATTATTTTATTATTTCAGGATAAAATTAATTCACTTGTCTAGAAATTATATATAAATCAATTGTACCGTTTTACAGGTAAATAATTTGGTACTTGTCAAGCCATCCGTTACTTTCAAAATCGAAGGAAGGTGAAACACTGTTGGTTTACCTCGCAGTCTCGTAAATAGAGATAAGCGCAATTTTAGTCCGTGAGGACGAAGGTGCGCAATCTCCCATTTATCACGTTAATAAAATTTTAACGGGAGCAGAAACTCACTGCCCGCATTTGGAGAAGCTGGCCTTTGCTCTCATAGTCGCCACTTGGAAGTTGAGGCCTTACTTCCAATGTCACCCGATAGCTGTGGTGACGACCTTTTCCATGCGGAATATCCTCCAAACATCCAAACTCTCGGGTTAATTGGACAAATGGGCCGTCGAAATAAGTGAATTAGACATAGAATATAAACCAAGGACTGCGGTTAAGTCACATGTTTTGGCTGACTTTGTGGCCGATTTCAGTCCGGGATTGCTGCCCCCTAACAACCAAAGAGGCAGTAATAGTGTCAGAATCGACATCAGGAGTTTGGACCGTATTTATGGATGGAACTTCCAACATGAAGGGGTCCGGGCTTGGCATAATATTAACCATGCCTTCGGGAGAAATCCTAAGGCAGGCCATCAGAACGATCCCTTTAACTAACAATGAAGCAGAGTATGAGTCATTGATTGTAGGACTCGAACTAATCCGGGGACTAGATTCCAAGGTCATAGAAATCAAATATGACTCCCAACTGGTGGTAAATCAGGTCTATGGAATCTTTGAAACCAAAGAGGAGCGCATGCAACAATACGCAGTGAAGGTTCAGGCTCTGCTGGCTCTATTTCGGGAGTGGCCGATTACTCATATTCCGAGTGAAGAAAATAGAGAAGCAGATGCACTAGCTAACCTCGGTTTGTCAACGAAAATGAAGGGATCAGATTCCGGGATAATAGTACAACTTACGCACTTGATCCTGGACGCGAATAACTACTATGAGGTAAATATGACTAATTTGGTCTAGGACTGGAGGAATGAGATCATCGATTATCTCGAGCACGGGAATTTGTCCGAGACTCCAAGGCATCCCGGGCGCGGCATGCCAAAGCAGAACGATATAGCTTTAAAGGAGGCCAACTGTACAGGAAATCTTTCCAAGTCCCGCTAGCCTGATGCTTGGGAGAGTCCGAAGCTAATTAGTTTATGCTAGAAGTCCACGAAGGGATATGCGGAAACCATACGGACGTAGGTTCTTTAGTGCTAAAACTGGTAAGGGCGGGATATTATTGGCCCCGAATGGAACAAGACGCTAAGGTTTTCGTGCAAAAATGCGATAAATGCCAACGCTATGCATCGCTGGTATATCAACCAGCAGATCCATTACATTCAGTTCTATCTCCGTGACCGTTCATGAAGTAGGAAATAGATATCGTCGGACCATTGACGCCGGCTCCTGGTAAGGTAAGGTTTCTTTTAATTTTAACTGACTATTTTTCTAAGTGGGTTGAAGCAGGTCCTTATCAGAAGATCGGCAAACGTGAAACGGTAGATATTTTGTAGGAGAACATAATTTGCAGATTTGGAATACCAAAAGATATAGCATGCAATAATGGGCCACAATTTATAGGCACAAAGATCATAAACTTCCTTGAAGATTTGAAAATAAAGAGAAGCACATATTCACCCTACCATCCGAGCGCAAATGGTCAAGCAGAATCAATGAGCAAAGTGATTATACAAAATCTCAAGAAAAGGTTAGAAGCGGCTAAAGGTAAATGGCCTGAGGAGATACCTGGAGTGCTATGGGCATACCGAACGACGACCAAATCGATCACACGAGAAACTCCTTTTTCCTTTGTGTACGGAGCAACAGCCTTAATCCCGGTGGAAGTAGGAGGGCCTACCTTAAGATATTTCGAGGCAAATGAAGAGACGGACAATGAGGTGATGTTGGTCAACTTGGAGTTACTTGATGAGCATAGGGACTTGGCACATATAAGAATGGTAGCCTAAAAGCAGAGAATGGAAACATATTATAATTGAAGAGGCAACCTCCATTATTTTAAAGTGGGAGACTTGTTTCTAAGGAAAGTAACTCAAAACACTCGGGAACACAATGCATGGAAGTTAGGTCCAACCTGGGAAGGCCCCTACCGTGTTTCAGCTGTCACCGGGAAAAGGTTCATACGAGTTGGAGAATTAGGATGGAGAAAAATTGCCAAACAACTGGAATGTGGCACACCTCAAGAGATATTATTGCTGACAAACATCACATGTACTGAAAGTATGTGCTGCACTCTTTTTCCCTTCGTCCAGTTTTTGTCCCAATTATTTTTTTCTGGCAAGGTTTTTAACGAGGCAGCGACGGAAAGCATACTACGAATGAATTTTTAACAGCAGCAATAAGACCTTTTATATCAAGGCACACAAGCAAAGAACCACTCTGGGGCGTTTGGATAATCTTTGGCTCGATAGCAAAATTCCCACCGTGAAAGTGATTTTTCTATCAAGCAATGGTTACCCGACCATTCACAAGTGCAAACCACGAGAGAGTTGTTAGATAGTCTTTTCTCAATAGAATGAATTCCTAAGGGGAGGCGAAGTTTGTTACCGATCTGAAGATTGTCTAGCANGAGGCAAATGAAGAGACGGACAATGAGGTGATGTTGGTCAACTTGGAGTTACTTGATGAGCATAGGGACTTGGCAAATATAAGAATGGTAGCCTAAAAGCAGAGAATGGAAACATATTATAATTGAAGAGGCAACCTCCATTATTTTAAAGTGGGAGACTTGTTTCTAAGGAAAGTAACTCAAAACACCCAGGAACACAATGCATGGAAGCTAGGTCCAACCTGGGAAGGCCCCTACCGTGTTTCAGCTATCACCGGAAAAGGTTCATACGAGTTGGAGAATTAGGATGGAGAAAAGTTGCCAAACAACTGGAATGTGGCACACCTCAATAGATAGTATTGCTGACAAACATCACATGTACTGAAAGTATGTGCTGCACTCTTTTTCCCTTCGTCCAGTTTTTGTCCCAATTAGTTTTTTCTGGCAAGGTTTTTAATGAGGCAGCGACGGAAAGCATACTACGAATGAATTTTTAACAGCAGCAATAAGACCTTTTATATCAAGGCACACAAGCAAAGAACCACTCTGGGGCGTTTGGATAATCTTTGGCTCGATAGCAAAATTCCCACCGTGAAAGTGATTTTTCTATCAAGCAATGGTTACCCGACCATTCACAAGTGCAAACCACGAGAGAGTTGTTAGATAGTCTTTTCTCAATAGAATGAATTCCTAAGGGGAGGCGAAGTTTGTTACCGATCTGAAGATTGTCTAGCAATTCATTAGTGGGATTTTAGAAGGTGCAAGACTTCCAGTGTTCCAATTCACAATCTTTGCATTTAAACAAAGGGAGGGAGGGAGGGGAGGGGAGGGGAGGAATAATATGAGAATACGATAACAATGACTGCCACGTCAACCGAAACACAAAAATCGGGAACATAGATATATCATCGAGACCAGGGACTGCGCGACCAACCCTGTAGAAACTAGTTGTACGAATTAGCCATAAGAAATATCAATTTCTTTTTAGCATAAGAAATGCTTATGCGCTTTTTGAAAATAGAAGGAATAAAGTAAAGTCCTTTTATTTTCCATCTTGTTTCTTGTCTGATCGATGAATTAATTGTATCATTTGAAAGCTAAACAAATACTTCAAATGCTAGTGTCGTAATGAACAGGAGACGTCCTCTTCAAGAGTACCGTAAATATAAGAGGGCCCTCTCTTATAAAAACCCTTACAATAAAAGGTTGATTTAGGAAGAATTTGTGCCCTAAATCCAAATGATTTCGGGGAAAAATACACCCAAGGCTTTACATAATATGGCGCAAACAGTAAAACTTATGCAAAACACTTAAGCAAAAAAAAGAATGCAAAGATTAAAACTTTCATAAATGTTCCAACGAAAGAAAGACTCATGCAATGCTTGAGCAATTAGAAGTCATTATTTACAATAACGTGCCAAAGCGGCACAGATATAAAACTTGTAAAAAGAAATGAAAAACTAAACTATTGCATCTCAGGAACCCAGAGAAAGAGAAGTGTCCGCACCCCCAAGGGAAGTGGCTAGATCCGCCGATGGCTCAACATCTTGTCCCTCATCAGTTTGGCCTTCAACATCTTCGCCATCCATTTCCTCTTCAGTTCCCAAAGTTTTGAAATCAGAAGCATCAGGCTCTGCCGGGAGACCCCTTTTAGCAGCTAACTCAAACTCATGGGCCTTAGCGATTTCGGCATCAAATCAATGATACCCGCTTTAGCCTCTTCCAAATGTTTTCTCCTCATACTGTATGTAACATAAGTTTTCTCAGCAATGAGGGAAGCCGCTCGGTGCTTGAGGTCTTCTTTGAGTTGGGTTACCTAGGCAGAAAGGTTTTCTCGGGCGAATCTAACGTATTTGAGGCTAACATCGAGGTCACAGACAGTTGAGCTAAAGAGCGTATTATGCTCTATAGTCTTCTTATACTTCTCCTCCAACAGGGCATGTTTCACCCCCGCAGTAGCAAGCTCTTCAGTTTTGGAGTTTAAGGCTGCCTTTAAGTTGGTCAATCTTTCAACGAAGGCAGCCTCGCGGTCGGTTGAAGCAAGAACGGCATTATGGACTTCAACCTATTTGGCCTAGGCTTCATCAAATTTAACCCTCAACGGACCACTCTCTTGGCTAAGGGTTACCACTTCTTGCTCGCTTTTATGCAAATGAGACTTCAATACAACAACCTCAGTAGCTTTGGCTTCCAATTCTTAGAGGCGAGCAACAATTTGCTCATGCTCGGCCAAACACTGATCCCGTGCGGAGGTAAGTTCTTATTTTTCCCGAATCAACCTTGGAGGCCCTCGGAAACAAGAAAGTTGGCTTACAAAATAAGAAAGGCAAAAATAGAAGAAGTAACAAAGGAAGTAAATAATGTACCGTTGCGGCATTGTGCATGGCATTTTTCAACAAGCACTCTCCCGAGAGAGCTTGTATCTTTTCCCAATATTTTTCTAAAGCCAAAGGCTTCATATAGTTAGTAAGTTCCACATGCCGAGATAGCAAACTACATTCGGTGGAGACTGAGAGAGTAACGCTTCTCCTCCTTTGCGAATCTTCTGAAGGGGGGAGCATAGTTTTGCCCCAAATTCCCATGAACTAGGGGCTGCGGGAGAAGGACACCCTCTTCTCAGGCAGAAGCGGCCGGTGGAGATGATGTAGAAGTTGATGGTGGTAGAGTTGATGAAGGTGGAGATGATATAGCAGTTGCTAGTATTGGTGAAGATAGAGATAAAGATGATGGTGTTGAAGGGCGAGAAACAACTGCGACAAATTAAGTGCTGGTTGTTGGTTGCTAGTCAACCGAAGACGGAAGAGACCTGGTACTCAGCACCAAAATATCGGGCACAACGACTGGGACCCGGAAGCGGGAGTTGGAATTTTCCACCATTTCATACTCCCCCAAGAGTGCCGAGACATCGTCTTCGGTTGGTGTAACTAACTCAAAAGATTGAGCGGTTTGTTGAGTTGAGGAAGGTCGTCGTCTTTTATGTAGAGAATCTCCCTCCTCGCTAGTTTCTCCATCATCGTCAATCATCACGGTATCTATGGCTAGCCCAGGCGGAGGGGTCGTCACCACGACTTTCGAAGATGACTCGGGGGCAGCATTCTTCGCCATCGTATTCTTTCCCTCGGCTGCAGAGGAACGCCTTCTTTTTGGTTGCTTGTTCTCCGGCCGGGGACTCTGAGAAGAAGCACTTGAACACATAATGAGTTATACTTACCATAATATTTGGCCTTCCACCCGTATTTCAGGGACAACTATTTTCACGAGCGGGTTTTGGGCGTGGTAACGTACAAAATCTTCTGAACCCATTGGTCCAAGCCCTCAACCCTAGGGGGAACCCACCGAGCCGATAAGGCAAGAAAAGTTAATAATGATAAGGAAATGATATTTAGCAAGGAAAGAAACATATTGTATACTTACAAGTGCGATTCCACAGTTTGGGGAAGGAAGGGGTCGAGGCCGGGATGATGTCACTGGTGGCAACTGCAACAAACCATTCCATCCATCTACGACCGTTATCATCATCCATGCTGGATAGCAATGCATGGTGGCTCCGCTTACTGAAGTTGATCATTCCCCCACGGAGATCTTGGGATAATAAAGGTTCATCACATGAGCTAAATTTAGCTCCTCCACTGATTTTTGTCACATGCGCCGAAGGCAAGCAATCGTCCTCCACACGGAGGGACTCATCTGTGCCAAACACATTTGATAGCGGAGGCAAAACTCCTCAATGACGGAGTCAAGCTCTCCACTCAGAGAAAATGTCCCCAAAGTGAACGGCTACAGATAGAAGTACGTAAAACCCTTCCTGGGTAAGGTTACCCGCTCCGCCAGATCGGGAGAGATAATGTCTAAGTCCTGGCAATGACAATCTTCCCTCACATCAGGAATACTGGAAGGACGGATGGAAGAAGGATACCTGCTAACGGCCTATGCACGAGGGCCAATAGAAGGAAATTTCTCTTCGAAGTCTTTTATTGTAACATGACTTCTAGGGATGATGATGCTCATTGTTGGAGGAGCAGCATCCTCGACTTTGTTCTTGTTCTTTGAGGAATCGATATTCTTTGAAGAAGAAGTTATTATATGTTAAGGAATATGGAAAAGCCTTTTCGTTTGAAGAAGAGTTAAAGAAAGGTTGAAGAATAGGATACAAGTTGAATAAAGAGAGTTTTAGAGAGTTTGGAGAATTATGGAGTATGAATGAAGGAGGTTGATGCGTATAAGTAAAGGTTTAGGTGTCTAAATTCATGGTCATGATTACCTCGATACCGGCAAAGGTTATGCTGAATCATGGGATGACGCGTGTCCGGGGCATTAAATGCGGAGAGACATGCGTCTAATCAACCTTCAGAAGCTATTCAAAGGGAATCATAGTAATTTTCGCCAAAAAGATTATTTCTACCAACTTTCCGCTGACACAACGTTATGTCACCGAAAAGCAGGGGGACTATCTGATAGGGTAAAATATGCTATGCTAAGTGGCCACTTAAGAGAGTGACACATGGAGGCTAAGGCGGGGGATAGCTAAAACCGAAGGCAACTGTTCCGTTTGTCACCGGAAAGAATAACACTCGTAAAGATGCAATAAATACCCTCCGCCCGATAGCATTTAATGGAGAATATTCCTCATCATTTAATACACTATCAGTTACAGAGAATTTGTCATTTATGCTCATCATTACACCTTTTTCATTAGCCCTCATAATTGATATTAAAGAAGGGCATGATCCTAGGACCTTGTTCTCTAGGTACAACTATAAATAGTGAGCTCTGTTATCATTGTAACGGACACGATTTTTCTGGCAAACTTATGCTATAATCGATTCAAAGCTTTGTACAATTTTATCTTCTTACTCCTTGATTTCATTACTAATGTGCCCGTAAGCCATGCTCCCGGAATTACTGTTTCTGCTATTCTTTCCTCATTTCAAGGCTAAGTATTGCGTATTTTCTTAATTATTTTATTATTTCAGGATCGAATTAATACACTTGTCTAGAAACCGCATATAAATTCAACTGTATTATTTTACGGGTAAATAAATTTAAGCCACAAAATAACAATACACAATCTCCTTATACAATAAAATCCCTACACAAATATTAGTTTGAATAATATATTACAAGAGTTAATCATATAGTTTTGAAAAATATGTGATATAGCTCTAAGTAAACATATTTAAATCAATAGTTAAAAGGCACCAAAGGTTGCAAATAGAAAGTCCCAATGTACTTAATTTTATGAAATTTAACAAAGAGAAACAAATATTTTTGTTGAAATTTCTTATTAACCTATGGTTAAAAGGAAAAATCCATCACAAATCAATTTTTGCTTCTTTATATTTTTCTATTTTTCTATTGTCCTTTTCCCATGTATTTTACTTTCCATTGTTTATTATTTTACATCTTCACTGACGTGGCATTTGAAAAAAATTTCCCGGTTTGGAAAGCCTTTTTCACTTTGTTCTATAAAGAGAATTGTGTTTAACTTATTTTGAGAAGATTATCTTTTTAATAATAATAGGTACAAAACTTTTCGAAATAATTAGTAAAAATAATTTTATTCTGAAACCAAACAAGATACACTATCCAATTATTAAAGGAGAAATGCCAAGTTTATACAAATCCGGAACCAAAGTATGGTTCATTTGGACTCAAGAGACACAAATAGGTTAAAAAGAAACTGGGCACCGTTTTATATATAGCGTGGTTATTCACCGCGCTATATATAAAACATGGCCCCACCAATAATTTATATGAATATAGCGCCTATTATGCTTGCGCTATACATCCACTAATTGTACCCCCCGACTGATTTTTTTCTTATTTAAAGAGGTTCTGAATTTGGTAAAAGTCCATAAATCCATTCAGCATCCTTCAAGTCTTCCGAAATATTTGTTTCGTTAAGTTATTTTACATTTTGTCATAATGTCCGAAAAGCAAAAAATTAGGATGTCATTATATTGGGACGTGAGGTTGTGGCGGAGAATAACTCAGTATGCTATAGTTGTTCTCTACAATGTCATGTTAAGTTGCCACTAATAATGGAGTATGATAGATGGGTATTGTTGTTATGTAAACAAATGAGTGTGAGCAAATGATCGGTGAATATTAAAGTAACCGGAAGATATCCATATTATGTTACTCCACAAGGGGTTACTTGTTATGCTGAGTTTAACATCGAAGACGATAAAACTCTGACAGAATTTTTGAGGACTCCGGATGAACACCGGGAACTTCTTGTGATAAAAATATTGGAAATATACGTCAAGGTGGAAGACTTTCATAATAATAAGGTTCCGCAAATTAGGGATATCCCTCAATCATCGGGTGATTATTTTGTAGTAGTTTTAGCCGAACAGGTTCTGGGTGAAAGAGTTTGTCCAGCTCTAAACTTATCTCCACGAGCGAATGAGGACCGAGGACATAAGTTCTCCCTAAGTTTACATTATCCACATACCGGGTGGTAAACTTTAATTTTCCTTATTGTTACAATGTTTATTTTATGTATTGAATTTGTATTAACATTTATATATTTCATAGGGGGTACCAACCAAAAATGAATTTTACAAGTTATGAACCAACGGATAATTGGAATATGGCTAGTTTTGGTGTGTTGGATGATGGTGGTCCATCCGGGAGTCATCACCAACGGGATAGTATGCATCATGGGATATCAACACATTATGATTTGTAAGTGAAGTGATAAAATTTATATGTAACGTTTGGATGAATTTGAGAAATTTATTATTTTATTGATTGTGTAGTAAAAACGAGCAACTTGAAGGTCAGATCCTTACTCAATTGCCCGAAGACGACATATTTAATCGGGATCTGGAAGATGCACAGAGTTAGGAAGATAATAATGATTATGACAACAATGCTGATGTGTCTGGAGATGACACACCCTTCTCTGATGAGGGTGATGATGATGATGCCGAGAATGATGAACCTGATTTGACGAGGGAGCATGCTCCACCTCCTGTTAGACCAAGAGTGTGCGAGTCCCATGTGCCGTTTTATTCAAGGGAGATTCCCTACCTTGATCAGTTGCCAAGTATGCCGGATATGGATGGCCTCACAAGGGATCTTGATGAAATTCGGACAGCAATATGGGATAAATCTAGAGCAACGGTACTGTTAAAGGGCAAACTTTTTGCTGATAAAGCGCGCCTAAGAAGGGCGGTGCAAATGTACAGCATAAAAGAGTGTCGTGAGATTGTGGTTCATGAGTTATCTCTGGATATATACAAGGATATTTGTCGTAGATGGTTTCAAGGTTGTAACNTCAAGATTGTAATTGGATGATGTGTTCGAGAAAATTGATAACAAATATGTGGATTATGGGTAAATACATTGGCACCCATAATTGTGAAATGGACACATTAAGTGAGAATCATTTTAACTTGAATGTTGACTTGATTTCTCTTGTGTTGATTCCACACATTGAAGCATCCATAAGGTACAAGATCAAAGAGTGTATAACATCTGTCCACCAGGTATGTAGGTGTACCATTACCAAAAGAAAGGTATTTCTCCGGCGCAAACATGCGTTTGAAATTGTCTATGGAAAATGGGATAAGTCCTTTACATCTCTACCCAGGTACATGGCCGCATTGAAACACTTTAACTCCCGGACTGATATTGAATGAAAGCTTGAGCGGAGTCTGGGAATACCAGAAAACATATTTAGATATGTGTTCTTGGCATTCAAACCAGGCATTGATGGTTTTGTGCATTGTCAGCCGGTAATATCTATAGACGACACTCATGTCTATGGAAAGTATGATATTAATTTGTTGATCGTCGTTGTAGTAGATGCTAATGGAAGTATATTTCCCCTAGCATTTACTATTTGTGCCAATGAAATCCAAGATACATGGACATTATTTTTGAACCATTTGAAGGAGCATGTTGTGAGACAGCGTTCAGGTATTTGTCTAATATTTGATCGGCATAGCGGTATTTTAAGTTTTGTATAGAATTTGTGTGCATGGAAGGAACCGTATGCCTACCAAAATTACTGTGTTAGGTACTTGAAGGACAACTTTCAGAGAGCTTATCCTAACAAGGACTTGCATGATTTTATGTGGATGGCTACAACAGATCACCAAGAGTGTAAATTCAGGAGGCAAATGGAAATGATCAGGCAGGAAGACCCAGAAGCCTATCGTTGATTGATGCGACATACTTGACAAGTGACTTTACATGCGGATGGTGGTATAAGATGGGGAATTCTGACTACAAATGTGTTAGAGACTTTCAATGGTTATTGAAGTATGCACGTGGATTTCTAGTCATTGCCATGGTGCGGATGCCATTCAAGCAGATGGTAGAGAGGTTTGTTGAAAGATCTAGAGGTGCATCGTCATTTATGGAAATGGGCCTTGAATTTATGCCACAACCAATGAAACGATTTGAGAAATATAGGAAGCGAGCACAGTGGCATTCATTTGTGCACTATTGCAGTGAGCGAAATATATGTTTAAAGTTCACACTGGTATGTATCACAACCATGGGAATAATACACACACCGTCAATGAAGCCAGAAGATTATGCTCTTGTGGAAAATGGTCAATCTATCACTTGCCATGCTCACATTATGGTTTCGCGGCAACAAGGTACGTTTATAAAGATTATAGTTTTGATGCATACTTAAACACATATAGTGGACAGTTGCATCCAGTGGGTGTTGAGCATTATTGGCCACTGGAACCATTTAAAATGGGGTGTAACAAGGATTATGTGCATCATCGGCAAATGCAAAAAAGAACGCGTATACAGAACCAAATGGATATTGGTGATACCGTTTATGCGCGTAAATGTTGCATATGTTCCCAAACAGGACATGACCGTCATAAATGTCCTTCAGCTGGTTTGGGAAGCGGTGGTAATTCAGCACCAGGTGGCAGTTTATTGTCACGACCCAAAATCTAACTAGTCATGATGGCACCTAATCCAACCCGCTAGGTAAGACAATTACCAACTATCCAATTCTAATGAAATTAATAAGGCAATTAATTAAAAAAAAATAAAACTAATACATTTCCACAAGAACTGGTGGTACAAATCATGAGCTTTTATGAATAGAATTTACAAAAACTGGTATGAAATAATACATCATCTGTTCGAAATGCACATGAACAAATTGTTATAAATCTAAGGCTACCATGAACAAGAGTCAGCTACAACCGGAACACATGTACATCTTCAGATCCAGCTCCCAACGAACACAGCAACATCAGCAGCCAACATCTGTATGTAATGTACAGAAGTACAGTATGAGTACAACCGACACCATGTACTCAATAAGTAACAAACCTAACCTTAGGTTGAAAGTAATGACGAGATTTTACCAAGGTCGGGTCCAAAACCAATAGTCCACAACAGTCCATAACAACGTAAAACAAATAATACAAGAAGTAACTCAGAGATAAAATGCTCAGCTAAATCATGATTTCTAAACATAGTTCTTCCTTTCAATAATAAATGAGATGTTTCATTTTCTTTCCTGATAACCTGTGTAAAACAAATGCATTACTATACCCCTCTGTCAACATATGTGAGAAATCATAAATGATGTGATACTGTACAATATGAGAAAAATACATCTCTGTGTCTGTATGTCATGCGTGCCTGTCAATGCGATGCAACTCAGTGATAAAATTATATGCATACTCTCAGAGTATCATTTCACTCAGTCCTCCCAGTCACTCAGTCCTTACAGTCACCCAGTCCTTACAATCACTCAGTCCTCCCAATTGCTCGGCGCTCACACTCGGCACTCGACACTCGCATTCAGTAGGTACCTGCGCTCACTGGGGGTGTGTACAGACTCCGGAGGGGCTCCTTCAGCCCAAACGCTATAATCTTCATGGACAACTCACGTGTTGCACGGACAACTCACNAATATCTATATCCGCACGGACAACTCACGTGCTATAATAAGCCAATCTGGCCTGCTGCGGCGTGCAGCCCGATCCCATAATAATAAAGTATATAAAACCAATATGGCTTGCTGCGGCGTGCATCCCGATCCCATAATTATCCTCACAATCAGGCCTTCGGCCTCACTCAGTCATCAATCTCTCTAGTCTCTCTCTCTCTCATGGGCTCACAATGTCATGAAAATAGCCCGGAAATGATGATATGATGTATCAATAAATAATAACAGAGACTGAGATATGATATGTAATGACATGAATATGACTGAGTATGAATTTTTCAATTTAAAACAAATAATTCATAGCAATATGACCTCTGTGGGTCCCAATAATACTGGCACATAGCCTCAACATGATTTGTAATATGATTCTCAGCTCAATTTCCTTAGCATACATAAAACTACATTGAAAATGCCAAGATTATTTGACTACAAAATTTCACGGAAACAATTATATCACAATTTTTATGGTGCATGCCCACACGCCTGTTACCTAGCATGTGCGTCACCTTCCAACAATTCACATAATACATATATTCAGGGTCCATACCCTCAGCTCCAAGATTAGAAAAGTTACTTACCCGGAACAAGACGAATCCAATGCCGAGCAAGCTAAACAATGCTCCAAAAATCCCATTCTGCGCGTATCAACTCCTGAACGGCTCGAATCTAGCCAAAATAAATTTGATTCAATCCATACAATTTATAGGAATTAATTCCATATCAAAATACTAATATTTTCCCACAAAATCCGAAATTACACTCCAAAAATCGCCCGTGGGGGCCACGTCACGGAACACGACAAAAGTTACAAAATATGAACGCTCATTCAACCATGAGTCCAACCATACAAATTTTACTCAAATCCGGCATCAATTCGACCCTCAAATCTTTAAATTAAACAAAGAGGGTTTTCACAATTTTCCAACTTAATTCACCAATTAAATGTTAAAAACAACCATGTATTTGGGTAATTTGACCAATATTGAGTTAAGAACACTTACTCCGTTGTTTTTATTAAAATTCTCCCAAACATCGCCTCTTCCCGAGCTCCAAATCATTGAAAATGGAAAATGGGACGAAGTCCCATTTTCAGAACTTAAACTCTCTGCCTAGTCATTTGCTCTACGCGATCACGGACAATCTCACGCGATCGCGAAGTACAGTTTGCCCCTGAACAGATTTAACCTTAGGCGATCGCGGACCTGACCACGTGATCGCAATGCACAACTTCACGGACCTACGCGATCGCGGACTCGTCCATGCGATCGCGAAGCAGAAACGCGTGATATCCATTTCTGCTTCATTTTTTCTACGCGAATGCAGTCATAAGGGCGCGAACGCGATGCCCAGACCTTACAAACGTTCGTGAACGCGATGCCACTGGCGCAAACGCGATAAAGGAAAAAGGTCAGCTCTTCTGATACACTACGCGATCGTGTCCCAATCTTCGCGATTGCGAGAAGGTTTGAAACACTAGCAAACAGCAGCTACCAACAGTGCCAAAATGAAGGAAAGTAATCTGAATACCATCCGAAACACGCCCGAGGCCCCCGAGACCTCAATCCAATATACCAACAAGTCCTAAAACATGATACAAACTTAGTCGATCCCTCAAATCACCTCAAACAATGCTAAAACAATGAATTATACCCCAATTCAAGCCTAATGAACTTTGAAATTTCAAATTCTACAAACGATGCCGAAACTTATCAAATCACGTCCGATTGACCTCAAAATTTGCACACAAGTCACATTTGACATAACGAAGCTATTCAAATTTCCAGAATCGGATTTTGACCCTGATATCAAAAAGTCAACTCCCCGGTCAAACTTCCAAAAAAATTCAAGTTTCGCCATTTCATGCCTCATTCCATTACGGACCTCCAAATAATTTTCCGGACAAGCTCCTAAGTCCAAACTCACCATACATAGCTACTAGAATCATCAGAATTCAAATCCGAGGTTGTTTACATATAGATCAATATCCGGTCGACGTTTTCCAACTTAAGCTTTCAATTATGAGACTAAGTATCTCATTTCACTCTGAAATCCTTCCGGACCCGAACCAATTACCCTGGCAAGTCATACAATAATTTTAAAGCATAAATTGAGCAGTAAATGGGGGAACAGAGCTGAAATTCTCAAATCGATCGGCCGGGTCATTACATTTATCCAATGTGCCCAATTATCAAGGATAAACGTAGTGTTTTATTGGAGTAATTTTGTTGTACTAAAGTTATGTAAATGTTCAAGTTGAAGAATGTATGAAATAAAATTATGTTTCAAATGGGATTAAATCTAATTATTATTTAAAATTAAAGATTCAATACAACAGTTTAACATACAACCCAAGGAAAACAAAATTCATTCGCCAATATCGTCGCTGTTTGGCTCTATTTCGTTGTCACCGTCTTCATCTTCTTCGTCAACATCTTGTACGCACCCTTCGGGACCAAGGTATGGTAATATAGGCCCGAGTTGACAAACATTTCTCGTATTTCATCGCTATCTTCAATAAGACCACTTGCTTGATTTCTACAACAATATGGGACTCCTACGTCCAACGTCTGTGGTAGAAATTTAGGTTGTCCCTCCCACTCGACAACTGTTGGGAAAATATGATACTCATTGTCTATATGCAATTTTTCATTTACTAATAAATCCCAATACTGATCCTCCATTCCTTCTAGATAGTTAAGATCATCTATAGCATGATGAACAACAAGTGCCTTTTCCATCTCTAGAATCTCCTTCATCAAATGCCGAATCACTTATGGTTCATCTTTATATGTGTTTGTTTGGAAGGTTACAGATAGTGCTTGTGGTACAATAAGCCCATGCTAGTGGCATAGTACTTCATAATCATACCGTTTTGAGTAAAGAGGAATCCATTGTAGTTTTTTTCCCCAAATTTGCATACCTTCAAGCTTTGTAGAATGCGCTTCGCCCTCAATAATGTGCCCTGCAACTTTTAGATCTGTGTGTATATTGATAGGCTTATTTTTCAAGGGACGTAGAACACCATACCACTTGTCATCAACCAAATCAGAATAGCAACCAAGCATATGTTTTTCAAGGTAGGGATCGATTGTGTTATGACGTGTTCCATTTGGATCTTTTGAACTACCTTCACCTTTTTGACTATTCATAAACCACTTATTAAATGTTAGTGGCATTTCTGAATTGAATGATGTTCTGGTTATTCAAATGATGTTTGAGTATTGATCTCTTGGTTCAACTTAAGAAGAACTAAGCTGCATGTCGACCTGTATGAACGCGAAACATAGCGCCTCACCAATATACGCTATGTGTCTTGTCATGTCAACCTGAAATAGTTGTCGACCTGAAATAGCTGTCGGCCTGAAAAAGCTGCTGACTTGAAAAGCTGTCGTACTAAAAAAGCTGGACCCACTTGCACCCAAAAGAGTCATTATCACGCGAAACAAAGCGCCTAACCAATATGTGCTATGTGTTTGTCATGTCGACCTGAAACAGTTGTCGGCCTGAAAAAACTACTGACCTGAAAAGTTGTCGTACTGACAAATGTGGACCCACTTGTACCTGAAAGAATCAATATCATGCAAAACATAGCGCCGCACCAATATGCGTTATGTAACCTAAAATCACTCTTAGCTTCCTATAAAAACCTCGCGCATTTTAGTTATTATTTGCGTTGTAACGAAACGAAAACAAAATCTTTCCAATAATTTTCCATTTTCGAGCATTACGACATGTTTGGACGCAATTACGTACCAAGGTATTACTGTGGCAAACATGCGATTTTGAAGCCATGTTGGTCAAATCACAATCTGGTGCGCAGATGTTGGATGTATAAACAAGTTGTAAGTTATTATTCTTGGAAAAATGTTTGTTAATATATTTTATATAACATGTTAATTAATAAAATGGTAGGACGAAAAGAAATGTGATTTTGTTGAATGGTATGATGAACTCATTAATCAGGAATACTATAAATCATGTTTACTAAATATTTGGAATCTGACCGGTTAATATGAACTCCAGATCGTGAAGCTACAAGAACAACTTGCAGCATTGCAGGAGAAACTAAAAGAGGCAGAAGAAGAAAACAATAGGTTGGAGGAGAAATTTAAGTGGTTGAAGAATAGAATAATGGGCGATAGTGACTAAACAAATACATTGATGCGTTGAGTGTAGTATTTTATTTTTATATTGTACGTGTCATGTATTATCTTTAATTGGTAACAGATTTAAATTTTATTTTAATCTGTCATTTTCTTTTGTATTGTTAAACTACTAAATATCTCAAGAAATAAAAACACATGCGCAAATTATGTAAAACATAAATAATGTTGCTATTATATATTTAATGTCATATATACAAATAATAATAAATGTCAATGTGTCCCACAACCTGTATTCTTTAAAGCATTGGGTGGCTTGAGGCGCATCCCATCCCGTCCGGCTACGCTATCAGGATCATCCTCATCACATCTCCTTTTTATCGAAGGATGCGCTGTAGCATGATCGTCGGTAAGGATGGCAGACTTGGTAGAAGCGGCCGTCGGGCCAGCAGTAACCTACAGAATAATAAGATATTTTACTATATGAAATAATAATTACTAACGTACGTGTTAGGAATTATTTTTAATGATCATACCATGGTCTCAGCGGGCTCCTGAATTATATCATTTGTCTACGGCATCTCAGTATCGCACAATGCGACCCCCGTAAGGGGAGATGCCAATGTTTTTAAAATAAAATGCTTTAGATATTACTAACTAATCAATAAGATAAAAACAAATTGAAATAATAGTAATACAAACAAACCTGCGCCTGAGTAGCGCCGCAACGCTCTGTCGGAACATTGAGGTGCACTAGATTAGATGAAGTATGTGCTAGATTCTTAGCATCCCTCGATGATGATCCATAACTCAGTCGTCACCCAGTATGCATGTCTCGTGTCAGATGATCCTTAGCAACCCTCGATGGCTCTAGGGAATCAGGAAAATACTGATCCCACTCCTATTGCGTAATGGACATGCCCGAGGTCAACTGCAAAATCCCAGGCGACAACTGAAGGCTGAATGATGACATATCACGAGGAGCATCGTGTGGCTCAGGGTGGTCACCCGGCTGATCATCTCTAATATACTCCACGGGTGCCTCAATGCTCCTTTTATAGGGACCCCGTCCTCACCGACCACCACGACCTCGTGGGACACCCCTTCCTTACTAGCCACAACTGCCACTTCTACCAAGTTCAGGCTCCACTGGTGGCCCATGATAGTACTCCTATGGCGGCACATAAGCAGCCTCATATCGTAATGGCTTATCATCTCGGGTACGCCTCAATGTATGGGCAGCCAAATCTGTAACCTGCCGGCCATACTCGTGCAAAGCTGCCGCTTCCTCGCCGGTATGCTGTAACATCTGCAGTCCCAACTGGTAGAACTGATGTAAGCCAATAGCCTGCATAACATATCAAATATTAATTAAGGAAGGATAATTTAACTTTATAAGTAAGTATAACAAATAACATACCAGTGCCTCATGCCTCCCGGCGTATGGAATGTACCGACCACCAGCGCGATGAACGGGATTCTCGACGAGAAGTCGGGTAACGCTGCGATACCAATCCATATACTCATGGTCGCTATCCGTACGCTTAGGTGGAGGGGGTGGCGGAATCAGGTCATACCTCTGGTCCCAAATCTCAATCTGGGCCTCTAGCCAGTCCAAGTATGTCTGGTCAGCCCTGGAACAATCATCCCGCTGGTAATGTGTCCTAAGCCAAGCGGGCGGAATATGTACAAGTTGTGGTCGACCAAACTGGCGAAGGACTCGCTCGGTGGCATGATGCTCGACAATATTGAGAGATATCAGTGGGACGGAAGAGCTCCACATAGCTCGGCTGCGAGAGTAATAATCGGGCAAACCTGATATGAGCGCGTCGCTGTATGGCCTCCATAAGAACTATTAATTAAACACATGAATCGTGAGTAAACGCAACACATATAAAGACATGCCAAGTAAACTTAAGAATACATGTACCTGCACGCCTTCAAGCAAATCCAAAAAATCCCTGTAATAGGGGAGATGATGTTTAGCATCGACCTGGCATCCGTAGCCTCGTCTATCAACCCACCTCCTAGCTAAAGGGAGAAACAGTGGATGTGGTGCATCCAGAGCCATAGGTGGTAGAGGTGGCTGGAACTGCAGGAACCTCTTCGAGGCCCAAACCTAATATAGATTGTGGACGTAAAATTTAAGGTATTGTTTTATTATGTATGTTATAATCATGAAAAGAATTGACTATGTTTTCACCTGCAGCAGCGGTAAATATCTGGCAACGTCTCTCTGGGTGCCCATGTACGCCCGACACATATGCCTATACTGGTAACCTAGAACAGCTGCACCCCAGTTATAACCAGGTAAATCATCTAGCCTCTCAAGATGATGTAGAAAACTCAAGTTGACTTGTTTTCCCGAAGTGTTCGAGGATAGTACACCACCAAACATCAGCAGCAATACTAATCTCGTGTGCCGGTCTATAACCTCTGTCACTACCAAAAATCCGATTCTAGTCATGATAGCGCCTAACACTGTCGTCAAGCAAGCCAATGGTGATTTATCAATTAATTTACTTATTTTAGTATTTTTGAAATCATAATTTCCCTTAATTGAACAATATAAAATAGAATTTACAAAGTAAATAAAAATATTTACACGAACCACAATAATGAATAACCCGAAGAAAACCCCAAAAACCTGGTATCACAAGTGCATGAGCATTTTCTAAGGAATATAGCAATAGAGAGTCAGTGGACTACGATGCATAGCCTAGAATGCAGCTCACATGAAGTCTCCTCAACATGTGCGCCTACGCGCCAAGGTGATCATCAAATAAACCTGTCAAATCCTGCACATTTAGTGCAGCATGAGTACGTAAATCAATACGTACCCAGTAAGTATCTAGCCTAACCCCGGAGGAGTAGTGACGAGGGGCCGACATCGACACTTACTAGAGGTCCAAATAAATAAAATGATAAATCATAACAGATGTGAAGTGCACATCAATAGTGGAGTAAGTCTGTACTTTCATATTTTTCCCAATTATTTCCTTTAAAGCATAAATTTTCTCAAACTTGTATTCTTCCATAATATCTTAGAACATGCGAGTGCCAATACCAAATAAATAGGAAATACCATAAAATGTCGGGAAACAGTGGAAAATTTAGTTTGTAAATATTAGGGCTACTAGCGATATAACGCACGATACGGCCGAGGATGTTCGGCCCGATCCAGAATAACGTGTACACTACCGAGGAACGTGTGGCACGATCCATAGATGCATCTATATATTGCCGAGGCATTCAGCCCGCTCCTCAAGAAAAAGGAAGGAAGTTACCAAATTATGAGGCATGTGTTTACGACAATACAAAATGAATATAATCTTTACCGTTTCTCAAATAACTCGCCCACAACTCAAAGTTTTAGGGCTAAGCCTAGTGTACATATAATTACTTCTAAATCAATTTCAATTATAACTTCAATTAATTAAGCCAGCAGAATGAGTTCAGGTAATTCAAACATTTCATGATAAGATCGTAAGTCTACCCGGACATAAACATGCTTTAGCTACGTACGGACTCTCGTTACCTCGTGCGTACGTAGTATCCACAACTAGTTGCACATAACAATAAATATCACCTAGGGATAGTTCCCCCCTAACAAGGATAAACATGAGACTTACCTCGCTCAAAAGTTCCATAACTGGCTCCAAGGCCTCTCTAACACCTCAAACAAATGCCTGTCGTTCCAAAACTATTCAAACAACGTGCAAACCAGTCAAAATATATTCTCTTATCCATAATTAATCAATTTAAACAACTCCCAATTCCGCTCGAAAAGTCGATGAAGACAACCCTCGGGCCCATGTGCCCGGATTCCGAATGTTTTTGAAGATACACCTTACACATAACACCACAAACTCAAATATATAATTTATTCCTAATTTCATGTGTAATTTCGTGGTCAAATTCCAAAAATATCAATTTCTAAATTTTCTACCAAAATCCCAAATTTCTATGAATTTCCATGTTTAAATCCATATATAAACCTTGTATTTAACTCACAACGTGCAGAAATCACTTACCTAGTGATGGGCGACGAAGAAGCTCCTTCAAAATCACCCCAAGCTCGGCTCCCATGCAAGATTTGAGATAAGCAAATGAGCCAAACCCGCTTTTGCAAACTTATACACTGCCCAGACGACCTTCTTCGCGATCGCGAAGGCCAAAAATGCTACTGCCCCAAAACTTACTTCGCGTTCGCGATGGGTCACTGCCCCAACCCTCCGCGTTCGCGAAGCACTCCCAGGTCCACTTACGCGTTCGTATGAACCTCTTCGCATTCGCATAGGGAAATCCGATGCCCCCTCCAATTTCCTTCTTCGCGATTGTGGAAAAATCTTCGCGATCGCGAAACACACCAGTACACCAGCACACCAATAGCAACAAAACAGGGAAATATCGTCTGAAACCACTCCGAATCACACCCGAGCTCCTCGGGACCCCGTCCAATCACACCGACCAGTCCCAAAACATGAAGCGAACCTGCTCGAGGCCTTAAATCATATCAAACAACATAAAAAATGCAAATCGCACCCCAATTCAAGCTTAGTGAACTTTAGAACTTCAAACTTATATATTCAACGACGAAACCTATCAAATCAAGTCTGATTGACCTCAAATTTTGCACACAAGTCATAATTGACATTATATACCTACACCCACTTCTGGAATCAGAATCCAACCTCGATATCAAAAATTCTACTTCCAGTCAACATTCCCAAAAAAATCATCCAATTTCCAACTTTCGCCAATTGACACCGAAATGACCTACAGACTTCTAAATCAACGTCCGGACACGCTTCTAAGACCAAAATCACCATAAAGAACTATTCCCAGGCTCGAAATTCCAAGCGGACATCGATAACATCAAAATTCACTTCAACCCAAACTTAGGGAATTCTTAAACCTTCCAAATGCCAAATTTTCATAATAAGCGCCGAAATACTCCCAGACCACCCGATACTCGACCAAGACATACGCCCAAGTCTGAAGTCATCATATGAACCTATTAGAACCTTCAAATCCTGATTCTGAGGTCGTTTACTCAAAAGTCACACCTTAGTCAATTCTTCCTACTTAAAGCTTCCGAAATTAGAATTTTCTTTCCAAATCAATCCCGAACTTCCCGAAATTCAATTCTGACCACACGTACAAGTCATAATACCTGAACTGAAGCTACTCAAGGCTTCAAACCGCTCAATGACGTGCTAGATCTCAAAATGACCGGTCGGGTCATTACATTCTCCCCCACTTAAACATACGTTCGTCCTTGAATGTGCTAAGAATTGTTCCGGAGTTGTCCAAAATCATCGTGTAACACCTTGCGCACCTACCCGTGCCACCACATTCCGGTTGAACAGACTAGCTCGAGCCAAACTAAAAACCCTCCCTATAAGCTTAACTAACAAGCTTCCGAACCAAATTCCAACTTTCGAATTTCTTTACAAGACCTGATTCTAACATACGAACATCGTACCAATCACTACACTCTGTACCAAAACATGACCATGCATCTATGCTGAAATCACACCATGCACCACATAAGTCGATTGTCCATAGTAACATCCTCCGACTACAATAGCTGGAATTTCACGAATCTGATGCCCGCAATACATCTCATTACGCATATAAATCATGTTCCAAATCTCGCAATAGTGTCATGACGAAAAGGACATGTAGAAACTCATAACCACCTACCGAATCAATAATTCAGGGAGTCTCTCCACCTGACAAGAATCATTACCTCATTTTGAACTGAATACGATATTTTCTCTTTAATGTACCTTATATAAAGATGATTGCAGTAATTTCAAGTCCAATAATCTCATCTCACCCAATACAAGCTGCTCAGGCAACAAATCGTCTCAGACACTTCCAAAACCTTATATGTCACCCATAATGCGCCAATAAGCTACAACTCGAATGTGATACATAATGAAGAACGAACTTTGGAGAAGGACTACCCAGCATGCGTAACGAATAAAACGGCCAAATAGATATCGTGAACCCACCTCGGGGGTGAAAAACAAGACACACAAAATAAGTGTAAGGAGCTATGCTCAACATCTCATTGTTGCGGCATGCAACCCGATCTGACATGACACTATTGCGGCATGGGACCCGATCCACACATAACAACCACGAAGAAAACATACATATCAAGTCGTACCGCTTATACTTACGAAATGCCCGAATATCGACCACAAGCATGCCAAGTACATAATACCAAATCCTAGGGAGACGGATAGAGTCATACATTACGAACCCCAAGCACAACTAAGGTGCAATAAATGACCTGCATCTCGGGAGCTATCCTGCTCACATAACACCACAAGCTACACGGGACCTCAACATATGTGCGAATAATCAAGATGCCTCACAACCCACATGGAACAATAGACATTTACATGGAATAGCTAACAACGGGAATAACATCCAATGCCTGACGACTCATCCGTAAGCAATGCTATGACGAACAAACAAATTTGTCCTGACGCAGGGCACATACTCATATTAGTCCCACTAACGGACCTCACACCGATTCTGATCATACCATAGTGGACAAATAACTTTCCAAAGATCCACAATGTCCCTATTCATAACATATAAGAACAACCGTCAAATCCGAAAACAAACTCACACGGGCCATAACCCAAGGAATAGGGCGCCTCTCAAGCATAAGCTCTCTCATTTGCGAACTTACCATAACCTCCATACTTGGTCTTAATCTTCAACAATCAAGTGACTAACATGCCACACTTATACAAATCTCCCCGTATGGTACGTTCCCACGATCTACCGCTCAGGTAGCTAAGTTCGCACATCCATACCACCAACCGTGCGAATTCTGTAAGGCAAATCACAATCCGCCAATCAATACACAATGCCTCTTCCACAGAACATCATTCTCAGGCGACACTAAGATAATGCCAGCTCACTCTAAACATCTGAATTCTTCCCTGCTCATCCGAGCTAGTGACATTCTTATCAACACCGAACCATAACCTTGATCCTCAACTCCCAATTCCCATGCCGTTCACTGAACCCATCACGCCGCTACGAGAGAATACAAAAATTCATTATAACCCTTGAATTACCAGTAGAACAAACACTTCACTGGCTAGAAATATTTCACTTAACTCATTTCAGAAGAACCGATGCAACACGCAATCGAATGTCCAAACTGTAGAAAATACAAACCTCAAGTCGTGACCCAAACTCCCATGACTCTTCCAAAATCTATTTACACAACAAGGCCATTTGAATCAAATACCTCCTAAATCAATCAAGTTGTGATGGCTGACAGCCGCATGTACGTCCCCAAACCACATGTATAACTTCACACACCGAAGGGACTGATCATTGCCACAATTATGCCGATTCAACCATTACTAACTGACCCAACTCCTTCTAATTTACTCTTGACCTGACTTAGAAATAATAATAGCTCCATTCACAACATAACAAACTAATTCCGCACTCATCCCGGATGACTCACATCACGAGACCACATCGTCTCAATACTCATGAACCATCTCATACCCTCTTTATGCGTACAATAGCATCTCCAAATGATACACCCATTCTGCAAGACCTTCTGCGCATCCGAAGTTGTTTCTTCCTTTCCTCCAATACTGCACCGAATACCCAATGATAACATAGAACCTTCCAAGTCCCGTCCGTAATCCTCCGTGAAAACTCGATCCTTAACCACACAACGGACCTGAAATACTCAGACACTGCACTTAAATTCTTGAACCCACTAGAACCGTTGTTGAGAGTCACCCACTCTGACCTGGTCCCAAATATCACTAAACTTCAACGCCCTGCTAGCACATGAACACACTCTCAAAGAAGCAACCATTTGAATTCTTTTCCTTGTACATTTCATCCATAAGAAGCATAGACTCGTAGTATTCTCAAATCCTGCACCTTAATCGATAAGGCCAAGTATATCACATATTCATCGAGTTCCTTGTTAGACTTACCACTGGCATTTCTTTTTCCTTAGTCATAAATAATCCATCAACACTCCGATAACAAGAAGTTGCACAAGCCGACAACCACGTGATCTAATCGTAGACGGCGGGGCCCCCCTACTTAGCTTTAAACTACCATCACACAATGTAGATCCCATAATGATTCCTTCTTCTCATTTACTAAGATCTCGTACTGTTAACCCACCAAATTTCTCGCAGTCTTTTGTTAAGCTTTATATGAACATCCTGAATTATCAGCCATAATCGTATACTCAACCTTCCGCTTCGTAGTACGTAGAACTCTTCGTAGAAATTTCATCAAATCACACAACTGTTGTCCTGCCCACAGGAGATAGCCTACCTGTGGTATTCCATGCCAACATCTTCCAACGACGCTGCACTATGTACAACTACCACGTAATCAGTAAATTCTCCTGAGCCCATGCTCGCCCACCAACCGTATAAGTCTGTTCCTTCCCCATTGACATCAACTGAAAGTTCAACAATACCTTCCTAGCTCAAATCATATTGCATCAGAAAAGATAATCAAATCTTCACACCCCTCTTCATTTCAAGCAACTCCTTTCTGCCATATTCAACCTTTCTTCGTACCATAACTATCATTTCAAATAAAATCCGTAGACCAAATCACCTTCCATCACGACTCCCAAACCGTTCTACACTTTCTAAAGGTAGGTGGCTCTCCTACTACAGAATCCATATGCTAAGCTGCCACTCGTACTTCAGTTAAACTATCTCCCTTAAGCAACTTTTCAACCTCTACTTTTCATACTTGACCTGCTAGTACTTCAACCACCGCGAAACACTTCCTGCCATGTCTTTCCTCATACTTCGCTGCTCAAATGTTGCATCAAATCAAAATCCATCTCTATAGCACCTCAACCAATAAATTGTTACCGACTCTAAGCCTCTTCGAAGATCATCTTCCTCGAGCCATCAATATTAGAACTACCAATTCTATCCCGAACCGCTGCACACTGCAATCTCTGACAACCGCCCCTCAGGCACCATCTCACAACACCCTGCCCCGAAGGAAAAATCAAGAAGACCATACCACCGACGACACCGCATAAAAATGAAAATTCCACCATGCCCGAAAATACCTAGTCTCGTCACTCCATCAACCAAAACCTGAACATACATCATCTGCTTGCCTTTCCTTTGCTGGAATTAAGTGCTGAACCTCTGAATCATGTGCTGAGAAATCCTTCGTCCGAGCCATTCATTGTCGCGATCCATACATAATCACTCTACCATTACACCCACATGATGCAATAACAATTCATGAAGAACCTAGCAATCCATGCATAGCCTCAAAACCATAGGAAGTACAAATAGTGAACTGAAACGATAGAACACCCCTCCGCAAGGCGACGATAATAGCCTACCCAAACACGCAGGGAAAAACATCATGCACCACGTCTGCAGTATGACTACAACTCCTCGATGCCCAATTGATAACAAGCACTTCGCATCGCATAAGATTGAGTAGGAAGGAAATAAAGGCACAAGCCTCAATGGAATCAAACTGCACGATGAGGAAATCAAGAAGGGAAGTGCTCCTAACAGCCTTGTAGTCTCTCGAAGATAAGTACAGACGTTTCCATACCGATCCACAAGACTATACTATACTTGCTCATGACTCGTGAGACCTAAGTGAACCTCAAGCTATGATAACAAGCTGTCACGATCCAAAATCTGCTTCTGGTCGTGATGGCGCCTAACACCATCATAAGGCAAGCCAATGGTGATTTACCAATTTATTTACTCATTTAATATGTTTGAAATAGTTCTGATTGATGAGTCGCGAGTCGGTGTTAACGAGAGGCTGGAGGTTTGGAGACAAGCACTTGAGTCTAAGGGTTTCAAGTTGAGCAGGACGAAGACGGAGTACCTGGAGTGTAAGTTTAGCGCTGAGCTAGAGGAAGTGGATGTGGATGTGAGGCTTGATTCGCACGTCATCCCGAGTAGAGGCAGCTTCAAGTGCCTTGGTTCGGTTATCCAGGGGGGAGGGGAGATCGACGAGGATGTCACACACCGTATTGGGGTAGGATGGATGAAGTGGAGGTTAGCATCTGGAGTCTTGTGTGACAAGAGAGTGCCACCGATAATCAAAGGTAAGTTTTATAAAGCGGTAGTTAGACCGGCCATGATGTATG
>AWOL01S0044620.1:0-12193 GCA_000715115.1 Nicotiana otophora | reverse complement strand
GGGGGGGGGGGATGCTGGTTCGCGTCTGATTGGGAAAGGAGAAGGCACGGTTTTTTATATAGGTATAGCGCGCATATATAAGGCGCTATACTATAGCGACTTATATATGCGTGTTATACCTTTATAGTTCAAATATAGTGCGGTGAATAACTATACCTTAACTGACAAAACTATCGTTAAAGTATAGCGCGATGAATAACTGCGCTATATATAAAATGGTGCCCATTTAGTTTTTTAACCTATTTGTGTTTCTTGAGTCCAAAAGACCACATTTAGGTTTCAGACTCAGTTTACACGATCGTATCAGCAAACGAGAAAAAATATAACAACCCTATGAATATATACAGATAACGACTTATACCAGGGTTCACGTCGTCAGGCATGAAATACTACACCTATGAATAGGGCGGGGTGTGCTGTTAAACCCGAATATATGTACATTATTATGAATATATTATATTATGGATGTTCATTTAGTACTCCGTTACAAATAAGCTTCCTGAAGAAGCTTATCCATATGGGACTCCGCCGTAAATATGTTTATCTATTTAGTACTCTATTGAAAATAAGCCTCCTGAAGAAGTTTGTCCTTTCGGTACTCCATTATGGATAAATATTTCCGCCTGGTAGAAGATTATCTATATTTGGTACAATGGGCTTATCTTTTCAGTACTCCGTTATGGATAAATATTACTCCCGGTAGAAGATTATCTACAATAGTTTGCAGTAGCATCTTACAAGCAGCTTGCAGCAGCAGCTTACAAAACAACTTCCTTTCTTCTATAAATAGAGGAGATTTCAGTTCATTATGTACATAAGTTTGAAAATGAATAATATATCGGTTTCTCTCTATACTTGTCTTTACTTTACAGTTTTTATTTTATAACACGTTATCAGCACGAGACTCTTCCATCTCGAGCAAATACTTTGAAAGTATTAGAGGAACGAACTTTCTTTTCTAAATAATGTCAAATCTTTCTTAGCTTGAATTTGTAGCCGTGGAGATATCAAGCAAAAGCTACATGTCTTGGGTGCTTGATGCTGAAATTCATCTTGATGTGATGGGTCTGGCAGACACCATCAAGGACAAAAATCAAGCATCAAACCAAGACCGTGCCAAAGCAATGATATTCCTACGCCATCACCTTGATGACGGCTTGAAAATGGAATATCTTACTGTTAAAGATCCAGTCATATTGTGGAATAATTTGAAATATAGATATGACCACCTGAAGATGATCGTTCTTCCACAAGCACGTTATGATTGGACTCATCTAAGACTGTAAGATTTTAAATCTATCAGTGAGTATAATTCTGCTATGTTCATAATTGTTTTCTAATTAAAATTATGTGGTGATAATACTACTGATCATGTTATGTTGGAGAAAACTTTCACCACTTTTAATGCCTCGAATATGCTCATGCAGCATCAATATCGAGAGATGGGATTCAAAAAATATTTTAAACTTATCTCACATCTTCTTATAGTCGAGCAACATAATGGGCTATTAATAAAAAATCATGAAAGCCGACCTACTGGTTCTTATCCACTCCCTGAAGTGAATGAGACGAACTTCCACCAAGATAAGCGTGGAAGAGGTTGTAGCCCCAGTCGTGGTCATGGCCGTGGTTGGTGAAGAAACTCTAATCATGGTAATAATAATGCACCAAAGAACCATCCTTACCACCAGTAGTAAAAAAGGAAGGAACAAAAGCATGAAGCGGTGCAAGTAACAAATGCAGAAAATGCTAGTTATAGATGTGAAGCAAAAGGCCATTGGTCACTTACTTGCCATACGCCAAAGCACCTGGTTGAGCTTTATCAAGCCTCCCTAAAGAAGACAGAAAAAAATGATGAAGCAAATTTTATTTCTGAAGATAATTTGGACTTCATGCATTTGGATGTAACTGATTACTTTGCACTCCCGGAACGAGAAACAAGTCATGTGATCGGTGATGAATCTGTAGAAATATAAATATTTTAATTTTTATTGATTGTAGTAGATAGTATGGCTATGTAATTATTGTACATAAATAAAAGTTGTGCTTTGATAATGATGTTTACTATTATATTTATTTTATTTACGTCATTTTGAAGAATATGGATAATCCTCAAATTATGTTTGGATCAAAGACCAATCATAAAGATATTTGTGTAATTGATAGTGGAACAANTTATTTGTAGTAGATAGTATGGTTATGTAATTGTTGTACATAAATAAAAGTTATGCTTTGATAATAATGTTTACTATCATATTTATTTTGTTTATGTCATTTTGAAGAATATGGATAATCCTCAAATTATGTTTGGATCAAAGACCAATCATAAAGATATTTGTGTAATTGATAGTGGAACAACTCATGCCATATTCAAAGATCAGAAATATCTTTCTTATTTACATAAGAAAAAAGCAAATGTTTCAACAGTTTCTGGTAACATAAGCTTGATTGAAGGCTCCGGAAGAGCCACTATATTTCTGTCTAAGAGAACAAAACTTATTATAGACAATTCATTATTCTCCTCCAAGTCCCGAAGAAACTTGTTGAGTTTTATAGATATCCGCTGAAATGGTTATCATGTTGAGACGATAGATGAAATGAATGTGGAATATCTTTGTATTACAAAGAATGCTTCTGGCCAGAAGTGCATTGTAGAAAAGTTACCAACTTTATCTTCTAGCTTATACTATTCAAAAATTAGTACAGTTGAAGCACACTATATCGTAAATCAGAAGTTTACTGATTTAAATATTTTTGTGCTTTGGCATGGCCGTTTGGGCCATCCTGGATCAATAATGATGAAACGAATCACTGAAAATTCAAGTGGGCATCCATTAAAGAACCTGAAGATTCTTACAAATTATGAATTTTCTTGTGATGCTTGTTATCAAGGCAAAATGATCACTAGACCATCACCAATGAAGGTTGGTATTGAATCCTTGCCTTTTTAGAACGTATACATGGGTATATAAGTGGACCTATTCACCCACTAAGTGGGTTGTTTGGCTATTTTATGGTCCTAATAGATGCATCTTCAAGATGGTCTCATGTGTGCCTACTATCATCTCGCAACCTGGCATTTGCAAAGCTATTAGTCCCAATAATTCGATTAAGGGCACAATTCCCAGATTATCCTATACATGCTATTCGCCTTGATAATGCTGGATAATTCTCATCTCAAGCCTTTGATGATTATTCTCTATTAGTTGGGATAAAAGTTGAAGATCCTGTAGCTTTTGTGCGTACTCAAAATGGCCTTGCAGAGTCATTTATTAAACGCCTGCAATTGATAGCAAGACCACTACTTATGAAAATAAAATTGCCCTCTACTGTTTGGGGTCATGCTATCTTACATGCAACATCACTTATCCTTCTCAGACCGACACATTATAATAAATATTCTCCGTCATAATTAGGTTTTGGTCATGGACCAAATATTGCCCATCTACGAATTTTCGGATGTGATGTATATGTGCAAGTAGCACCACCACAGTGCAGTAAGATGGGCACATAGAAAAGGTTAGGAATATATTTTGGGTTTGAATCACCCTCTATTATTCACTATCTTGAACCATTGACATGAGATTTATTTACTTCTCGATTTACAGATTGTCAGTTTGATGAAATAAATTTCCCACAATTAGGGGGAGAGAAAAAGAAAATCAAAAGAGAAATTGTGTGAAAAGTTTCATCATTATCTCATTTTGATCCACAGACCTCTATATGTAATCAGGAGGTCCAAAAGATTATCCATTTACAAAATATAGCAAATCAAATGGCAGACGCATTTACTGATTTGAAAAGGATAACTAAGTCACATGTCCCTACAGAGAATGTGCCTATCCCAGCAGGACCATCTACTAAAATGAGAGCTAGTAAACCTAAAGCATGCCTGAAGCGTGGTAGGACTTTGGGTTCTAAGGATCGAAATCCTCGAAAACGAAAATCGACAAATGATCAAAACAATACTATAAGGGATCTCTTGAAGAGACCCAAGATCTGATTAGTCCTGAGATTCTTGAAGAAATCAATGAACCCGAGACTCAAGTGAGCGAGGAAATTTTAATAAGTTCTACTGGTGATAGGATTAATTTAAATCGATCTGAAATAGTGGTGGACAATATTTTTGCATATAATGTTGTACTTAACATTATGCAAGATAGTGAGGATTTTAAACCCTAATCTATCGAAGAATGTCGACAAAGATCTGATTGGCCAAAATGGCAAGGGGCAATTCAATCAGAATTGAACACACTTTCTAAAAGAGAGGTCTTTGGACCAGTTGTCCAAACACCTGCTCGTATAAAACCAATTGGTTATAAATGGGTTTTTGTGCGAAAAAGAAATGACAAAAATGAAGTTGAAAGATACAAGGCTCGCCTTGTCGCACAAGGATTCTCACAATGACCTCGAGTCGATTATGAAGAAATATATTCACCTGTTATGGATGCCATAACATTTCGATATCTCATCAGTTTAGCCTTACGTGAAAGGCTTGAAATACATATGATGGATGTGGTTACAGCTTATCTGTACGGGTCACTTGATAATGAGATTTACATGAAAATCCCTGAAGGATTTAAAATGCCTGAAGCATATTCAAAATCTCGGGAAATGTACTCAATCAGATTACAAAGATCTTTGTACGGTNTCTTTGGACCAGTAGTCCAAACACCTGCTGGTATAAAACCAGTTGGTCATAAATGGGTTTTTGTGCGAAAAATGAATGACCAGAATGAAGTTGAAAGATACAAGGCTCGCCTTGTCGCACAAGGATTCTCACAACGACCTGGAGTCGATTATGAAGAAACATATTCACCTGTTATGGATGCCATAACATTTCGATATCTCATCAGTTTAGCCTTACGTGAAAGGCTTGAAATACATATGATGGATGTGGTTACAGCTTATCTGTACGGGTCACTTGATAATGAGATTTACATGAAAATCCCTGAAGGATTTAAAATGCCTGAAGCAAATTCAAAATCTCGAGAAATGTACTACAAATGATTACAAAGATCTTTGTACGGTTTAAAACAATCTGGGCGCATGTGGTATAATCGCCTCAGTGAATATTTGCTGAAAGAGGGTTACATAAATGATGTTATTTGTCCATGTATTTTTATAAAGAAAATGGCTTCAGAATTTGTTATACTTGCTGTTTATGTTGATGACATAAATCTTGTTGGAACTCCAGAAGAGCTCCAAAAGGCAATTGAATATCTTAAGAAAGAATTTGAGATGAAAGATCTTGGAAAGACAAAACTTTGTCTTGGTCTGCAAATTGAACATTTAGCAAACGAGATCTTTATACATCAATCTGCCTATACATAAAGGGTCTTAAAATGCTTTTACATGGACAAAGCGCACTCATTGAGTACACCAATAGTTGTTCGATCACTTGAAGTGAATAAGGACCCGTTCTGACCTCCAAAAGAGGATGAGAAACTCCTTGATCGTGAAATACCCTATCTCAGTGCAATTGGTGTACTTATGTATCTTGCTAATGCTACAAGGCCTGACATAACATTTTCTGTTAATTTACTAGCAAGATATAGCTCTTCTCCTACACAGAGAAATTGGAATGGGATTAAGCATATTTTGCAATATTTAAAGGGAACTCTTGATATAGGTTTGTTTTATGCTAACAAAGGTGGTACAGATCTTGTTGGTTATGCAGATGCAAGTTATTTATCTGATCCCCATAAAGCTCGATCTCAAACCGGGTGCGTGTTTACATGTGGAGGTACTGTCATATCATAGCGCTCCACAAAGCAATCTATTATTTCTACTTCTTCAAATCATGCTGAGATAATAGCTATTCATGAAACAAGTAGGGAATGTGTATGGTTGAGATCAGTGATTCATTTTATTCAAGAAAAATATGGTTTGGAATGTGATAAAAGATCCACAATTTTATACGAAGACAATGCTGCATGCATAGCCCAATTAAAGGGAGGATTTATAAAAGGAGATAAAACGAAGCATATTTTACCAAAATTATTCTACGCACATGATCTTCAGAAAAATGGTGATATTGATGTGCAACAAATCCATTCAAGTGACAATCCGGCAGATTTATTCACTAAATCTTTGCCAGCTTCAACTTTTGAGAAGATGGTATACAAGATTGGAATGCAGAGACTCAAATATTTGAAACAAGGTTTTTATCAGGGGCAGTAAAATATATGCTATACTCTTTTTTCCTTACTAAAGTTTTTCCTACAGAGTTTTCCTTATAAGGTTTTTAATGAGACAACTAGTTATGCGTGTTACTAAATATGTGTACTCTTTTTCCTTCACTAGGAGTTTTTTCACACGGTATTTTTCCTAGTAAGGTTTTAATGAGGCATATTATCTTTTAATGAACATCAAATGGGGAGTATTATGAATATATTATATTATGGATGTTCATTTAGTACTTTGTTATAAATATGCTTCCCGAAGAAGCTTATCCATATGGGACTGCGCCGTAAATATGTTTATCTATTTAGTACTCTATTGGAAATAAGCCTCCTGAAGAAGCTTATCCTTTCGGTACTCCGTTATGGATAAATATTACCTTCGGTAGAAGATTATCTATATCTGGTACAATGAGCTTATCCTTTTGGTACTCCTTTATGGATAAATATTACCCCTGGTAGAAGATTATCTATTTCTAGTACAATAGCAGCTTACACAGCAAATTGCAGTAGCAGTTTACAAGCAGCTTGCAGTAGCAGCCTACACAACAACTTACTTTCTTCTATAAATAGAGAAAATTTCATTTCATTACGTACATCAATTTGAAATTGTATAATATATCAATTTCTCTCTATACTTGTCTTTATTTTACGTTCTTTATTTTATAACATACATCACTATTGTTACGGGTGAATAAATATAGTCGTAGATATGGTTCAGACTATAATTCCGCGATAGCACGTGTGATATTTAGGTAAATGTTCTAAATTTCGAAGAAAATAAAAAGTATCCTCTCAACTATCTAATGATTATTTAGAAAACATTTCTTAATTTTAACATGTTTGACATCATTCACTTCGTTATATAGTCATTTCAACTATGAACTATCGGCATCCACATGTATATGTATATTTTTCGATACAACAATATCAGCCTCATAATTTTCCATTAAATGGTTATTTTGTAAACATATGATCGTCAAACATAAACATTTATTCTCAAGCAAGCATATAATTTATAAAACATGGTTTCGCATGCACTTGCTTGCCCCCATGAGCACAAATACACCCGCTTTCAATTCTGCTTATCATTTTATTTGGGTTGGATATTTTTTTCTAGCGATCATCCTTTCAATTATAACAAAGCTTTATCAAATCACTTGAACGTGTAAGAATAATTCGCATACGTTATGAATTCAATTCAATGTACCACATTAATTCTTGTATAGGCAACATGTCCTTAATAGATTTACGTTAAATAATCAACGGAAAATAACTAGTAATATTTAATAGTAGAAGGACATATATTGATCTTTTCCGAATAATGAAAGTACAAGTCGGTCTCCGGATTTCATGTATATAACATAACTTTATCATTTTACAGAGAGTTACCAAACAAAGTAGTGACTGATTCTTTCACCGATGGTATATAATTTGTTTTTATTTTAAGCCTTAATCAGTGGCTTTAGCTGAACCTGTGATGCTTGAATAAAGTAAAAGAGGAATAGAGCTTGATAATAAGGATATGTAGAAATAAGATATATAGCAGTAAACATTTAGCCATGACAAAGATAGGCTATATATTATTATTATTGCAAGACTTTGGAGTTGGACACAATATATTATTCAGACATAAACAAGACGACGAGAACAAAGAAAGGAAAGATAATCAAATTAAGACAACATTCAGCCATCAAATTTTGAAGGAGTTGAGCTAATTACATATGTCCTGTGTAAGCAGAGCACATCATCTTACCAAATATACTATCAGGGGAGCAATTCGGACAAACCCAAGCATCAGAGCAGTCAGAGGCAGAAGTGCATACTCTCCAGCAAGTTAGCCACTCATTTGGATGATTAGAAACTAGTTTCCTTTCAAACCCTCTTAACTCATGAATCAGGTCTGGCATAGCCATTGCTTTTGTTAATGAAGACGAAGCAAGATACACTGCAACATAACACAACAATCGCCATAAAATTCAACGTCAAGAGCAAGTATATATATAGGTAAGATATGCATAAACTAGATATATGCACCTAATAAAAACTACTACTAATAATTAGATGGAAAATGACATTGTATAGCCGCTCTCAAAATAATAGCAAAAACATATATATTTTTGTATATATATACATTCTACATGTAATATACAAAAATTATACAAATTCTATACACTCTTTCGACTATCGAATGCAAATAGTTTCTGACGCGAGCTAAAAGTAACCATCAGCCATCATATGTATAGTAGATTAGAGAGAGTGATTAACCAGTAGTCATCGTGACGAAAACCGTGAAGAAAAAAGCAAACTTCTGAGCCATAATTATTATGCGAAATAGTGTTTTATTCTAACTTAGAGATGGAAAAGACAAGGTAAGTATTGTCAGGAAGTATCACAATATATAGGCATTCTTCTTGGATCTCAAACCTTAGTTTTTCCGCTCTTTAGCTCTAGCTACGTATCACTTGTCAATTTTTTAACAGGTTAAGTGCTCGGAAAGAAAATAAACAAATAAAGTTTTTCTTTTCCGAAAATAAAGTTGGCAATATATTTAATACTACTTAGGATAGATGAAGTGTGAGTTTATTTCGACGTACATAATTGTCATGATCCCAAAAAAGAAGGATGAACCTTTCTTATTAAAAAAATACACAATTGTGAAAGTGTTTGACTTAGTACAAAGTTTAAAACAAATGAATACTTTTGAAACTTGTGGTCTAAGACAAGCTAAATGTTAGATATATGTTTTAATGATGAAAAATAACTTACTTCTATTTGCAGGAAAACAATTCCAAAGAGGGAAGTCAGAAGATATGGAAGAGTACCAATAACGGAGAAGTCAAGATTCCAGTAAAGATCTAGAAGAAAGAATCAAGAAATCAATTATGCAAGTCAAGATTCCAGTGAAGATCTAGAAGCAAGAATCAAGGAATCAACTATGCTATGATTGCGAGCTTCATGGAAAACAAATATTTGGATCCAGCTTATTATGGAAGGCTCATCAATCAATATGTATGGAACATTTACGGAGAATATTCAATCACATACATCACGGAGAATATTCTGTCACAATGGATTATGGAGAAAAGAAAATCACGAAAGCAACGGACAAGTAAAGGAAGCTCTATCTTATTCTTAGAAGAATTCAATCTTGATCAATTTTGAGGATCAATTCCCTTGGGTTGCCTACCATCTATGGATCTGTCACGCTTAGAATATTGGTGTTCAAGTCATATATATACAACAAGAGATGCAAAGGAAGGACATACTTTGATCGAACCACTATCAATCTTTTTGTTCTACTCCAAACAAGCATTATAGTCTATTCTAGATTTACTGTATAACTAGAGAGAGAATAAAGAGAGAAAAATTACCGGTGAGGCATTGTATCGAGGAGCAAGGAAAGAACTATTATCGTGACGAAGTTGTTGGTGTATAAAAATACCAACATACTTGTATCAAGAAACTTCAAATACTTGAAAGAGAATACCCTTGCAACCTAAGGGGACTTGACATAGGATTTACTTTGAATCTGAATTAGTATAAACATCATGTGTCATTTACTTTATGCTATTTACTTTTCTGTATTTTGTTTATATCTCTCGCATCAAGAATCTAGTCGGCTAGAAAGAAAATTAGTCAACTACCCTGCAAAGGATAAGAAAAATTATAATTCACCCCTGTCTTGCACTTTCAATTAGTATCAAAGCAGGTCTCATATATTTGCTTAACAACAAGCGAGAAAAGATCATATCAACTCAAGTAACTGCTGGTGCACTCTTTCAAGAAGGGACCCCGCAAGTAAGGCCACCATATTTCAATGGACAACACTTCTCTCATTGGAAGGTGCACATAAAAATTTATGCAAATCCCTATGATGTCAAAGTATGGCGTGTTATCAAAAAGAGAAACTATCACCTTTGAGTAGGAGCACAATCTCCCGTTGATCCTGAAGATATAGACGACTACTCTGAAGATCAAATGGTTGTTGTTTAAGTTAACTCCAAGGCACGAAACATGCTCTATAACACTATAAGTGGAGAAAAATATGAAAAACTTTCATGATGTGATACTGCCAAGGAAATATGGGATAAACTGGAAGTTACCTATGAATGAACTAGCAAAGTGAAAGAAACACGGGTAAATTTGTTGGTTCACGACTATGAACTCTCCCAGATGAAAGAAGGTGAATCTATTGAGGAAATGTTTGTACGATTCAGCAAAATCATTAGCGATCTGAAAGCCTTTGGTAAGCCTTACTCAAGTGGTGAACATGTTCGAAAAAATCTAAGAAGTTTGCCTACCACGTGGAAGATAAAAGCAGATGCACTTGAATCTCAAGATTTAGACAAACTGTCAAATGATGAACTACGTGGAGATCTCATAGCATTTTAAAAAATACATCTCAAGAAAACGTGTTAGGAAGAGAAGAAGAAAACAATTGCCTTCAAAACTACAACTGAAGGACCTGAGAACAATATTGATGGCGACGTAGAAGCTCTTGAAGAAGAAATTTCCATACTTTCAAGAAATATGAATGGATTTATGAGAAGATACAGGAATACAAAAAAGGGAAGGATGTCATCTAGACGAATCAAACAATATAATGAACAAGACAAAAATGATGGAAAATATTTTGAATGTAGAAGGTACGACCATGTTCAAGCTGAATGCACTGATCTTAAAAGAAAAGTCTCCAGAGGGTTCAATAAAAATAAATCATTCGGATGTTGGAGCGATGAAGATAGCTTAGAACATGAAGAAATAGCAAACCTGTGATTCATGACTATTTTGGAAAATGATATGAATAGATATTCTGGTTGCTGGATTGATGAAGATGTATCAAACGATGACTATAAAGAAGATACTGAAAATTGCTTTATGGAAGGAGGTGAAACAAGTGAGGTAAGACCCTATAACTGTGATAGATGTAATGAATTGCAGGATATTCTTGATCTTACTCTAAAATAGTCTCAAAAAATGCTAAATGAATTAAAGAGACTCAATAGGGAAAAGAAGGACTGGGAACTCAAACTTGAAGTCTGTGAAATCGAAAGAGACGTTCTTCAAGATGAGGTTCAGGAATTGCAATTGCAACTTAATGGTATGCGCAAATCCACCAGTCACAGTTCTTTCAAGTCTAACCAAGCGACTTACAAATCAACTGAAAAAGACTTGTTAGAACTGAGTCCACAAGTACTAATACCAGTGGTAGATAAAAAATTGGATCAACCCCTATGTGTCATTACTATAATAAGGCTGGACATAAATATTTCTTCAGTAGATTTCGTAAATCTAATATTTCAGGATGGATTTGAAAATTCAAAAACAACCCCGATCCTAGTAGAACTAACCAACAAGGACCCTTGGGTACCTAAAAAAATGTATTAATCTTTCCTTGCAGGAACACCACAAGAAAAGTTGAAAAGGAAAGTAATATCTCGATAATGCGTGTTCCAGTCACATGACGGGCTACAAAAATCTCTCCAAAGAACTTACCAAAATCAATGGAGGAAACGTTAAGTTTGGTGATGACTTAAAAGGCAAAATTGCCGGTACCAGAAATGTTCCTTTCAATAACAACTATGATATTATTGAAGTTTATCTTGTATATGGGCTAAACTACAATCTGCTAAGTATCAGTCAACTATGTGATTCTGAATATGAAGTGAAATTTAAGAAAACTAGGTGTGCTATTTAAAGACGAATCAAGTAAAATTATCCTTCTAGGAAAGAGGTATGGAAATGTCTATATTTTAGATTGCATTGATAATCTGGAAAGTCATATCTATCTAGCATCCATCACTGATGATCCTTGGCTTTGGCACAAAAAGCTTGGTCATGTCAGCATGCATTTGATTGAAAAACTATCTAAGTATGAATTAATCATTAGTCTTCCTAAGCTCAACTATTCTAGAAATCATGTATGTGATGCATGTCAGCTTGGCAAGCAAACTAGAAACTATTTCAAACCCAAGGATATTGTTTCCACAATCAAACCTCTTCAGCTA
>AWOL01S0044611.1:2093-14747 GCA_000715115.1 Nicotiana otophora | reverse complement strand
GAGACCCAAGATCTGATTAGTTCTGAGATTCCTGAAGAAATCAATGAACCCGAGACTCAAGTGAGTGAGGAATTTTTAATAAGTTCTACTGGTGATGAGATTAATTTAAATCGATCTGAAATAGTGGTAGATAATATTTTTGCATATAATGTTGCACTTAACATTATGCAAGATAGTGAGGATCTTGAACCCCGATCTATTGAAGAATGTCGACAAAGATCTGATTGGCCAAAATGACAAGAGGCAATTCAATCAGAATTAACGCACTTGCTAAAAGAGAGGTCTTTGGGCCAGTAGTCCAAACACCTGCTGGTATAAAACTAGTTGGTCATAAATGATTTTTTGTGCGAAAAAGGAATGATAAAAATGAAATTGAAAGATAAAAAGCTCGCGTTGTCGCACAAGGATTCTCACAACGACCTGGAGTCGATTTTGATGAAATATATTCACCTGTTATGGATTCCATAACATTTCGATATCTCATCAGTTTAGCACTACATGAAAAGCTTGAAATACATCTAATGGATGTAGTTACAGCTTATCTGTACTGTTCACTTGATAATAAAATTTATATGAAAATACCTNAACAAGAAGTTTACTGATTCAAATATTTTTGTGCTTTGGCATGGCTGTTTGGGCCATCCTGGATCAATAATGATGAGACGAATAACTGAAAATTCAAGTAGGCATCCATTAAAGAACCTGAAGATTCTTACAAGTGATGAATTTTCTGTGATGCTTGTTATCAAGGTAAAATGATCACTAGACCATCATCAATGCAGATTAACACCTAATCCCCTACCTTTTTAGAACGTATACATGGGGATATATGTGAACCTATTCACCCACTAAGTGGGCTATTTAGATATTTTATGGTCCTAATATATGCATCTTCAAGATGGTCTCATGCATGCCTACTATCATCTCGCAACCTGGCGTTTGCAAAGCTATTAGCCCAAATAATTCGATTAAGGGCACAATTCCCAGATTATCTTATAAAGGCTATTCACCTTGATAATGTTGGAGAATTCTCATCTCAAGCTTTTGATGATTATTGTCTATCAGTTGGGATAAAAGTTGAACATCATGTATCTTAAGTTCATACTCAAAATGGCCTTGAAGAGTCATTTATTAAACGCATGCAATTGATAGCAAGACCACTACTTATTAAAATAAAATTGCCCACTACTGTTTGGGGCCATGCTATCGTGCATGCAACATCACTTATCCGTCTCAGACTGGCACATTATAATAAATATTCTCCCTCACAATTTGTTTTTGGTCATGAACCAAATATTGCCCATCTACAAATTTTCGGATGTGCTGTATATGTGCCAGTAGCACCACCACAACACAGTAAGATGGGCCCATAGAGAAGGTTAGGAATATATGTTGGGTTTGAATTACCCTCTATTATTTGCTATCTTGAACCATTGACAAGAGATTTATTTACTTCTCGATTTGTAGATTGTCGGTTTGATGAAATAAATTTTTCACAATTAGGAGAAGAAAAAAAGAAAATCAAAAGAGAAATTGTGTGAAATATTTCATCATTATCTCATTTTTATCCACGTACCCCTATATATAATCAGGAGGTCTAGAAGATCATCTATTTACAAAATATAGCAAATCAAATGCCGGGCGCATTTATTGGTTTGAAAAGGATAACTAAGTCACATATCCCTGTAGAAAATATGCCTACCCGAATTAATGTCCCAGTAGGACCATCTAGTAGCATGAGAGTAAGTGAACCTAAAACACGCATGAAGCGTGATAGGCCTTTGGGTTCTAAGGATCAAAATCTTCGAAAAAGAAAATCGACAAATGATACTATGAATGGCTCTCCTGAAGAGACCCAAGATCTGATTAGTTCTGAGATTCCTGAAGAAATCAATGAACCCGAGACTCAAGTGAGTGAGGAATTTTTAATAAGTTCTACTGGTGATGAGATTAATTTAAATCGATCTGAAATAGTGGTAGATAATATTTTTGCATATAATGTTGCACTTAACATTATGCAAGATAGTGAGGATCTTGAACCCCGATCTGTTGAAGAATGTCGACAAAGATCTGATTGGCCAAAATGACAAGAGGCAATTCAATCAGAATTAACGCACTTGCTAAAAGAGAGGTCTTTGGGCCAGTAGTCCAAACACCTGCTGGTATAAAACTAGTTGGTCATAAATGGTTTTTTGTGCGAAAAAGGAATGATAAAAATGAAATTGAAAGATATAAAGCTCGCGTTGTCGCATAAGGATTCTCACAACGACCTGGAGTCGATTTTGATGAAATATATTCACCTGTTATGGATTCCATAACATTTCGATATCTCATCAGTTTAGCACTACATGAAAAGCTTGAAATACATCTAATGGATGTAGTTACAGCTTATCTGTACTGTTCACTTGATGATAAAATTTATATGAAAATACCTGAAGGATTTAAAATGCCTGAAGAAAATTCAAAATCTCGAAAAATATATTCAATCAGATTACAAAGATCTTTGTACGGTTTAAAGCAAACTGAGCGCATGTGGTATAATCGCCTTAGTGAATATTTGTTGAAAGAGGGTTACACAAATGATGTTATTTGTCCATATATTTTTATAAAATAAATGGTATCAGAATTTGTTATACTTGCAGTTTATGTTGATGAGATAAATCTTGTTGGAACTCCAGAAGAGCTCCAAAAGGCAATTGAATATCTTAAGAAAGAATTTGAGTTTAAAGATCTTGAAAAGATAAAACTTTGTTTTGGTTTGCAAATTGAACATTTAGCAGACGTGATCTTTATCCATCATTCTGACTATACAGAATGGGTCTTAAAACGCTTTTACATGGACAAAACGCACCCATTGAGTACACCAATGATTGTTCGATCACTTGAAGTGAATAAGGATCTGTTCCGATTTCCAGAAAAGGATGAGGAACTCCTTGGTCCCGAAATACCTTATCTTAGTGCAATTGGTGCATTTATGTATCTTGCTAAAGCTACAAGGCTTCACATAGCATTTTCTGTTAATTTACTAGCAAGATATAGCTCTTCTCCTACACGGAGACATTGGAACGGGATTAAGCATAGATTGCGATATTTAAAGGGAACTCTTGATATGAGTGTATTTTATTCTAACAAAATTAGTGCAGATCATGTTGGTTATGTAGATACAGGTTATTTATTTGATCCACATAAAGCTCGATCTCAAACCGGTACGTATTTACATATAGAGGTACTGTCATATCATGGCGCTCCACGAAGCAATCTATTGTTGCTACTTCTTCAAATCATGCCGAGATAATAGCTATTCATAAAGCAAGTAGGGAATGCGTATGGTTTGTGATCAGTGATTCATTTTATTCAAGGAAAATATGGTTTGGAATGTGATAAAAGATCCACAATTTTATACGAAGACAATGTTGCATGCATAACCCAATTAAAATGAGGATTTATAAAAGGAGATGGAACGAAGCACATTTCACCAAAATTATTCTACACACATGATCTTCAGAAAAATGGTGACATTGATGTGCAACAAATCCGTTCAAGTGACAATCCGACATATTTATTCACTAAATCTTTGCCAACTTCAACTTTTGAGAAGATGGTATATAAGATTGGAATGCGGAGACTCAAATATTTGAAACAAGATTTTTTATCAGGGGGAGTAAAATACACGTTATACTCTTTTTCCCTTACTAAGGTTTTTCCCACAAGGTTTTCCTTAAAATGNACTTTTGAGAAGATGGTATACAAGATTGGAATGCGGAGACTCAAATATTTGAAACAAGATTTTTTATCAGGGGGAGTAAAATACACGTTACACTCCTTTTCCCTTACTAAGGTTTTTCCCACAAGGTTTTCCTTAAAATATTTTTAATGAGATAACTAGTTATGCGTATTACTAAATATGTGTNAACGCACTTGCTAAAAGAGAGGTCTTTGGGCCAGTAGTCCAAACACCTGCTGGTATAAAACTAGTTGGTCATAAATGGTTTTTTGTGCGAAAAAGGAATGATAAAAATGAAATTGAAAGATATAAAGCTCGCGTTGTCGCATAAGGATTCTCACAACGACCTGGAGTCGATTTTGATGAAATATATTCACCTGTTATGGATTCCATAACATTTCGATATCTCATCAGTTTAGCACTACATGAAAAGCTTGAAATACATCTAATGGATGTAGTTACAGCTTATCTGTACTGTTCACTTGATAATAAAATTTATATGAAAATACCTGAAGGATTTAAAATGCTTGAAGAAAATTCAAAATCTCGAAAAATATATTCAATCAGATTACAAAGATCTTTGTACGGTTTAAAGCAAACTGGGCGCATGTGGTATAATCGCCTTAGTGAATATTTGTTGAAAGAGGGTTACACAAATGATGTTATTTGTCTATCTATTTTTATAAAATAAATGGTATCAGAATTTGTTATACTTGCAGTTTATGTTGATGAGATAAATCTTGTTGGAACTCCAGAAGAGCTCCAAAAGGCAATTGAATATCTTAAGAAAGAATTTGAGTTTAAAGATCTTGAAAAGATAAAACTTTGTTTTGGTTTGCAAATTGAACATTTAGCAGACGTGATCTTTATCCATCATTCTGACTATACAGAATGGGTCTTAAAACGCTTTTACATGGACAAAACGCACCCATTGAGTACACCAATGATTGTTCGATCACTTGAAGTGAATAAGGATCTGTTCCGATTTCCAGAAAAGGATGAGGAACTCCTTGGTCCCGAAATACCTTATCTTAGTGCAATTGGTGCATTTATGTATCTTGCTAAAGCTACAAGGCTTCACATAGCATTTTCTGTTAATTTACTAGCAAGATATAGCTCTTCTCCTACACGGAGACATTGGAACGGGATTAAGCATAGATTGCGATATTTAAAGGGAACTCTTGATATGAGTGTATTTTATTCTAACAAAATTAGTGCAGATCATGTTGGTTATGTAGATACAGGTTATTTATTTGATCCACATAAAGCTCGATCTCAAACCGGTACGTATTTACATATAGAGGTACTGTCATATCATGGCGCTCCACGAAGCAATCTATTGTTGCTACTTCTTCAAATCATGCCGAGATAATAGCTATTCATAAAGCAAGTAGGGAATGCGTATGGTTTGTGATCAGTGATTCATTTTATTCAAGGAAAATATGGTTTGGAATGTGATAAAAGATCCACAATTTTATACGAAGACAATGTTGCATGCATAACCCAATTAAAATGAGGATTTATAAAAGGAGATGGAACGAAGCACATTTCACCAAAATTATTCTACACACATGATCTTCAGAAAAATGGTGACATTGATGTGCAACAAATCCGTTCAAGTGACAATCCGACATATTTATTCACTAAATCTTTGCCAACTTCAACTTTTGAGAAGATGGTATACAAGATTGGAATGCGGAGACTCAAATATTTGAAACAAGATTTTTTATCAGGGGGAGTAAAATACACGTTACACTCCTTTTCCCTTACTAAGGTTTTTCCCACAAGGTTTTCCTTAAAATATTTTTAATGAGATAACTAGTTATGCGTATTACTAAATATGTGTACTCTTTTTCCTTCACTAACATTCTTTTCCCATAGGATTTTTCCTAGTAAGGTTTTAATGAAGCACATTGTCTTTTAATGAACATCTAAGGGGGAGTGTTATAAATATATTATATTATGGATGTTTATTTAGTACTCCGTTGTAAATAAATTTCCTGAAGAAGCTTATCCATATGAGACTCCGCCGTAAATATATTTATCTATTTAGTACTCTATTGGAAATAAGCCTCCTGAAGAAGCTTATCCTTTCGGTACTTCGTTATGGATAAATATTACCCTCGGTAGAAGATTATCTATATCTGGTACAATAGCAGCTTACACAACAGCTTGCAGTAGCAGCATGCGTAATAACTTTATTTCTTTTATAAATAGAGAAACATTACAGTTCATTATGTAAATCACTTTAAAATTAAATAATATATCAGTTTTTTTAGGATCTTTATTTTATAACATACTAGACACCAAATTATTAATGCCGTCAGGTAGGTATCGGTTTTCCCTAAATGCCCCTACTTTTGTAAACTCACTCTATAAAGCACATTGTCAGCCTTTCTACAATCATCGCTCTCAGTAGTACACTGTGCACTCCACTTATCAGGTATTTCTTCTCTCTCTATATATATCGCATTATTTCTCGGTGGGATCATTACTTTTCTGACTGTAGGCTTTTATTTGAAGCTATTTGTTCTTGAAATTCATATGAAATGTTGAGATTTTGCAGCATTTTGGGTCAATTATGTGTTGAATGAAAATCCCTTACCTTTTGTACCATCCATGGCATGTTTTAGAGTACATTGTGCAGACGTGGAACATATAAATTTTGCTGAATGTGTTGCTACGTTTAATGCATGCCATTGTTGTGGGGTTAATTTCGCGGATAATTATCCTACTTTCAATTTATTCGCACCAGTCACAAAAACTAATTTTTGTAACGAAAAAAAAAATACTGAATTATACCTATGCATGACAGACTGGTATTCAACTCATGTAATTCCTTTTTTTTTTGGGTTAAGAGTAGACAATGGGAGAAAGGAGAGTCTTGACGTAACTGATAAAGTTGTTGTCACGTGATCAGGAGGTCACGGGTTACGGGTTCAAGCCGTGAAAACAAACACTTGCAGTTGTTGCAAAAGTTACATGGTTAGAACATAATTTGTTTGTTTTGCATGTTAAATTTACTCAATTATCAAAGTTCGATGAGATCTAATTTTGCGGGTCTGATCGAGTTATTCTGTTTTCGTTGACAGCAGTTCCTCCCAAATCCTACTATGGAGAAAAATCTAATTACGAAACTCTAGATTTCTAATTCTAACTACGTAGTGGTACATAGAATTTTCCATGACCATGTGTTGTTTCTGTCTTTTTCCTGGTCTTAAGATGGTGTTATCTGATCCTTTGGAAAGAAATAGCTGGATTGAACTAGCTTAGGCTGTCTGAGTAACTGAAATTGGGAGCTTTTATAATTGAAATTGGGAGCTTTTATTATCTTTTTCCTTCAGCACTAATCTTCATTGGGATCTTTAGTCGGTTTTACCTTGACATTAGTTGATTTTACAATGATTATTAGTAGCAAGAGTGAGGACGCTCAATGCTGTTATGCATCACTTTCGACTTGGTTTTGAAATAAAACTGAACTTCCCTCTTGGCACTTTTCACTGAAGGCTGTTACTCAAGATGCTAGTCTGACTTGCAGTAACATTATACCTGTGGAAGAGCTTTTGCAGTATTTATATCATATATGTGCTGTTTGCCTAAGAGTAAGGTGCCTTGAGTTTCTTAAAATTCTTTTTCCTACGTTCTTTTACTCTTGGAATAAAGAAGGAAGGTCATTCTATTTCCCAATCCTTTTAGTTTTACANGTTGTTGTTGTTGTCTGTGTCTGTGCAGTGAAGTGCCTTTTTTTTCCTTAACTTAAATGGCAATGGGACTCTACAGTAATGACACTCACATTTACTTCAAATCTAGTATTGCAAATTTCATTGCAAAGTGGTGCTCAGCTGATCTGCTTCAACGCTTCTGAATACAGAATATTTGCTATATGTGATTGAAAAGTGAAAACAGGATTGTTATTTATTTCGTTCCTAGTTTATTTGTCCATGACCTAAATTTCATTAGGTCTGGAATATAACGTTGTAAACTGGATATGCGAGAAGCACAGTTCTTGTTTGTGGTTCATAACTTGGTTTCATCATTGTTAGAGCTGTACTGGCCTTTTGTTTCCAAGATGTCGGATGCTAAGGCCCCCCTTCGTCCCAAGAGGAAGATGCAGTTGGTGGACTTTCTTCTCCAATTCAGATGGATCCTTGTTATCTTCTTTGTCCTTCCTTTCTCGTTCCTGTATTACTTCTCCATATATCTAGGGGATGTTAAATCTGAGAGGAAATCTTACGAACAGCGTCAGAAGGAACACGATGAAAATGTTAAAGAGGTCGTGAAGCGCCTTGGGGAGAGGGATGCATCAAAGGATGGTCTTGTCTGCACAGGCAGGCCTCCGTGGGTGGTTGTTGGAATGAGAAATGTTGACTATAAGCGTGCTCGTCATTTTGAAGTTGATCTTTCTAAGTTCAGAAATATACTTGAAATTGACAAGGAAAGAATGATTGCCAGAGTTGAGCCTCTGGTCAATATGGGCCAAATATCTAGAGTTACTGTTCCAATGAATCTTTCCCTTGCAGTTCTTGCTGAGCTTGATGATCTGACAGTTGGTGGTCTGATCAATGGCTTCGGGATTGAAGGAAGCTCTCACATCTTTGGATTGTTCTCTGACACTGTTGTGTCACTTGAGATAGTTCTAGCAGACGGACGGGTGGTTAGAGCTACAAAGGACAATGAGTATTCTGATCTTTTTTATGCTATCCCGTGGTCTCAGGGGACATTGGGTCTTCTTGTTTCAGCTGAGATCAAGCTTATACCGGTTAAGGAGTACGTGAGACTTACCTACAAACCTGTAACTGGTAATCTTAAAGAGCTTGCGCAGGCTTATGCGGATACTTTTGCACCTAGAGATGGGGACCAGGACAATCCTTCTAAAGTTCCAGAGATGGTAGAAGGCATGATTTATAGTCCCACGGAAGGTGTTATGATGACCGGTAGATATGCTTCGAAACAGGAAGCCAAGCAAAGGGGTAATGTAATCAACAATTATGGTTGGTGGTTCAAACCGTGGTTTTACCAGCATGCTCAAACTGCACTGAAAAGAGGGGAATTTGTGGAGTACATTCCAACTAGGGACTACTACCACAGGCACACAAGATCCTTGTATTGGGAAGGGAAACTAATTCTTCCATTTGGTGATCAGTTCTGGTTTAGGTTTCTCCTAGGATGGCTCATGCCACCCAAGATTGCTCTGCTCAAGGCCACTCAAAGTGAGGCTATCAGGAACTATTACCATGACCATCATGTTATTCAGGATCTGCTTGTTCCTCTTTACAAGGTTGGAGATTGTCTTGAGTGGGTCCACCGCGAAATGGAGGTAAGACTGTATACTATTTGTTTTCTGTTCATTATAGATTTGGCTGTGGCCTCCATCGATTTCATGTTTGTTCCAAGAGTGCAAGATTAGAAGAAATACTTTTTTATGGGCCTTTTTATTTGCTTTAGTTGTTTTCAGGGTATTTCTGCGTCAAGTTCTGATTGTATGTGAATTAAATCTGTTTAGGTATATCCCATCTGGCTCTGCCCACACAGAATTTACAAGCTGCCTGTGAAACCTATGATCTATCCTGAACCAGGATTTGAGGCACACCGCAGGCAGGGTGACACTGAATATGCTCAAATGTATACTGATATCGGCGTCTACTATGTTCCTGGAGCAGTCCTGAGAGGTGAGCCCTTTGATGGTGCAGAGAAATGCCGCCAACTGGAGCTTTGGTTGATCGAAAACCATGGGTTCCAGGCTCAATACGCGGTCACTGAGCTGACAGAGAAGAACTTCTGGAGGATGTTTGATAATACCCTCTACGAGCAGTGCAGAAAAAAATATAAAGCCATCGGAACCTTCATGAGTGCGTACTATAAATCCAAAAAAGGAAGGAAGACGGAGAAGGAGGTGCAGGAAGCCGAGCAAGAGAAAGCTGAACAAGAGACTCCCGAAGTCGATGAGTAAGAGAAAGCTGATTGATTTTAAAACCAGTTTCATAAGATTTTCTCTGCCGTTCGTCATCCATTTAGTTGTGCTAGTCTGAAATTTCTGTTTAAATAACCAGCTAAATTCAGATAATGTTCCAAATAATGGTAGGTGCTGTTAGAAATTCAGATGATGGTCCAAATAATGGTTCACATGGATCCGTTTCCGTTTCGTGTTATTTAAAAATTTGTGGTACCTTTCAAGAAGGAATCAATTGTTTTCTTTAGATGTTTCTAGTGTCCAGTTCAACAGATGGCTTTACTTTATTGAAAAAGTTCCAGCAGATAATACACATCCAATAGTGAAGAATTCACTTTAACAAAACCATGGAATGGTTTGTCTATTTACTGATAATTGCAGCAACTTTCAGGAAGCCTATCTATCACAACATTTCCCAACTTATTCAGTATAGGTAAAACAAAAACTCAAATGTAAGGCGCACCAAAATGGATTGTACGAACAGAACATAAAATACTCCACAGCAAAACCTTTACAATCAAAATTAAAAATTTAGAATAGACATTAATTCTTAGAATAAATTTTACCCTCCACACTCTTAGCACCCTGGCCATAGATTTTGGCTTCATTTTTTCAAAAAAAAAAATTAAAAATATTGTTTGTTTATGAAGCATGATAAAGTTTTGGAAAAAAAAAATAAAAAATTTTCAAGGGATAATTTTTGGGTGAAAATTTTTCTTCCACTCATGAAATTTTAATTTTTTTTTTGTTCAATTAAAATGTATGTCCAAACACAACTTCAACTTTCGAAAATTATTTTTTAACCCAACTTCAATAATCTTATTTTCAAGTTTCAATCAAATATACGTAGAGCTAAGATACATCTTTTTGTCCAAAGAAAGTAAACAAAATTCCTCTAAGCTGTCAGTATATTTCATCTCTCTCTGAAAAAATGAAGTGGCCAATAAACAAGAAGTATCCGTTAGAAGCTAGAACGTTAAGCCTACCGTTAGAATCCAGCTCACCCAACTCTTTAAAAGGCAAAATCTAGACTTCCTTCCTCCATATCCTCTGTGCATTCCGTCACCCACCCCAAACTCCATAGAAGCAAAGAACAAAAAAAAAGGGAAGCAAGAGATGGGTATGGTAGTGGTTATATCACTTCCATTTATAATATTCACAATATTTGTTGGATTTGGGTGTTATTTTCTTGGAAGAGCTAAAGGTAGACAAGATCTCAGAACCAATCCCCAAATTTTTGGGGTACCCACTCCACCTCCCGCTGCTCCTCCTTTGCCTTCAACTCATTTCAAGCATGACAACACTTCCAATGTGTAAAGGTTCGAGGAATACTCGCTTTAATTTTGTTTTGTGGTGTTCATTTTACTTGTGCAGAGATTTAAATGATACTTCTTACCGCGTTGTTATGAAGTTGTACTGCCAATTACTGAGGGATTGTGTTTTATCATATTAGTAAAGAAATTGTAACAAGTGGATGTGAAGTTTGCCTTCATATCTACATTAGAATTTAAATTCTATTACTTTTTCAATAACTTTGATTTCCTCAACTATCATTTCAACACTTTTAGAGCACATTTGATGAAGGCAAGCATAAAAAATCCGACTAATGTAGTAAATTCGATTGAATTGAGTTTTTTTGTAGTTTAACCGGATCACAATTAGATCCTTTGTTAGGCTCCGCCGCTAAAGGCCAATAACGATAGTTACCGGTCCTTAATGTGTTTTGCCAACCACAGAAATTCAGGTCCCCAAACTACCAAATTTTTGGTCCTACATATAGATCAATCGGTGCCTACAGTGCAATCAGATTTGCTGGTCCTAAAAAGTCTTTTAAGACTACAAATCCAGCCCCTATAGCGGTTTCAGACAAAACGTTCTGGTTGCTAAAGCTACTTAATGGACCATGAAATATTATAAATATTACTACACATTTTCTAATACAGAGGTCTATGCGTAGCAACAAAATCGTCAATTACATTCTATTTACATATTTACAATTACACATAAATTTTGTAATGAATTACAAAAACTGTATAAACGTCGCACGAATGGCAATGTATAGCTCTATAAGTCTATTGTTTTACACAATTCCGGCCCTCACCAAAAAAAGAAAATTGTCTCCAAACCATCCTACAATTATGATAACCAATTTGTTAACTTGTATGAAGACTTCCAAGACACGTGTTTCACGAAAACCATAAATGAAAAGAGGCTGCAAGATTCTTCAAGAATACCATCATGGTCATCTGCACGATTTTTTATCTGCAAGGCAATAGAGAGAATTTTATATCAAAGATCAAATAGTTGATCATTTTCTAAAATTAGGTAGCAAGCCATACACAATATTAAGCTTTCAGGTAATAGAAAATAGGACACCATCTTCTTCGGATGTTCATCCATTTTATGACAAGTACCAAAACTTATAACCTTATATTTAACTCCAAATAAAAAGAAACAGTATTAGTGAATGCGAAGTGTTTCCAAGTAAGGATATGACGCTTATGTTTGCCGTTGTTACACACCCACACTCTTTATCCATCTAGGAAGTTGAAGATTGTTAAGTGAGGCTTCTAGCCCAGCCAATCGGACACGTTAGGCGGACAAAAAGGTGATTACATTTCACCAGATAGTGCCAGATGTCGCGTCGAGCACAGTGGCCGCTGCGGGGCGACCCGTTTGACGCATGGGACAGTGGAGATTCTAGACTTGATATAAAAAGACAATACATCTTTCTTCTCTTTCGTTCTTGTTTACCCTTAAAACTGGATAACAATTAAACTTATAATGAGGTTCTAAGGACACGTGATTTCACTTAATACCAATTGATAAATATGAAGATTAATAACAGAAATGAACTATAAAGTAAAGTGAGCTAGTGTTGAAACGGAATCCAACCCTCGAGCTAGGGTGCCTTCGAACTGATTGATACCAAAACGGTTAAAAATAAAGCAAGCCGATGAACAAGAGAGTATAAGCTAAA
>AWOL01S0044607.1:11055-38952 GCA_000715115.1 Nicotiana otophora | reverse complement strand
AGTGGAGACAATGCGTAGTCTCATGCAGAGAAAGGCAGTGCTTAGCCTTATGCAATGGTGAGGCAGTGATTAGCCTTATACAGTATGGAGGGAGTGCTTAGCCTCACGCAGATAATGGAGATGATGCTTAGTCTCATGCAGAGAACAGAGATGATGCTTAGTCTCATGTAAGGAAAGGCAGTGATTAGCCTTATGCAATAATGGAGGCAGTGCTTAGCCTCATGCAAGGAATGGAGACAATTCCTAGTCTCATACAGGAAAGGCAGTGCTTAGCCTTATGCAATAATGGAGGCAGCGTTTAGCCTCATGCCATGGTGAGGGTGGCATTTAACCCTATGCAAGGAGTAGAGACAATGCTTAGTCTCATACAGGAAAGTTAATGCTTAGCTTTTATGCAATAATGGAGGTAATGCTTAGCCTCATGCAAGGAATGGAGACAGTGTTTAGTCTCACGCAAGGAAAGGCAATGCTTAGCCTTATGAGAAGAATGAGGGAAATGTTTAGCCCTATGCAGGAAGAGAAACAATTAAATGCGATAAGGAAAAGTGATTCTTAGCTTGGCGCATTTGTGTTTGGCGACTTCTATCAGTGTGAAGATAGTAATATAGTTGTATGTATATATTTGCGGACGTTCTTTCTATGTCCATTGTGCCTGCATCCAAAGAAAAATTGTGAGTTTTGGAGAGGGGAGGTTGGTTCGTGCTCTCGATTCCTTGCTTTGCCTTTGCTCCTGTTTCGAGGTCTTATTTGAGTCACCCCGGGTAACGTCTAGCTACCATGAAAAAAGAAATTTCGGAAAACATGCATTTGTGAAAAATCATTTATATAAAAATGTGGTTGTTTGACATATGTGATTATATATGAGAGCAAATAATTTTGTCGAATTGGTGATTGTGACACACTTTTGAGACATTGCAACCTCCTTAACTCGGAATTTTGAGGAAGATCCTCAAAATTCTGCCCCAGTTTAAATGCATACTTCTGGCGATACATTCCTTGACCATTCTAAATACGATGAGATCGGGAAAACTCGAGATCTTGTCCCAGTTTCTTACCATAGGGGGAATGAAGATTTTATTATGATGTGACCGAACCCACAGGGCTGCCTACGTATCCCCACTTAAACGGGAATCTGGTCAAGCGTAGTTCAGGTTACATCAAATAGAAAGTGCAAACATAGTCTTAAACGTAATATCTCTTGACTACATCCGAATTGATAGGTTTCGGCCAAATCTCTCCATCCATCTCTGCAAGTATAAGTGTTTTTCCTGTTAGTACTCGGTGAACCATGTAAGGGCCTTGCCAGTTGGGTGAGAATTTCCTCTTTGCTTCATCCTGATGTTGGAAGATTCATTTCAATACCAATTGCCCTGGGGTGAATTGCCTTGACCTAACCTTTTTATTGAAAGCTCTTGCCATTTTGTTCTAGTAGAGTTGACCGCGACATGCTGCATTCATTCTTTTACCATCAATGAGAGCTAGTTGTTCGTACTGGTTCCATATCCATTCCACGTTGGTGAGTCCGGCTTCTTGTATAATTCTTAAGGAGAGGATCTCTACTTCGGCAGGGATAACAACTTCGGTACCATAGACCAGTAGATAAGGAGTTGACTCAGTTGATGTACGAATTGTGGTGCGGTATACGAGCAAAGCAAATGGTAGCTTTTCATGCCATTGCTTGTAGTTGTCCACCATTTTCCTCAATATCTTCTTGATGTTCTTGTTGGCGGCTTCTACGACTCCATTCATTTGCAGTCTGTATGCAGTAGAATTTTGATGCTTGATCTTGAATGTTTCACACATGGCTTTCATCAGATCACTGTTGATATTGGTGGCATTATCAGTAATGATTGACTCAGTTACTCCAAACCGACAAACAATGCGGTCCCGGAGAAAATCTTCTATGACCTTCTTAGCTACAGCCTTATAGGACGCGGCTTCAACCCATTTTGTGAAGTAATCTATAGCCACTAAAATTAACATGTGTCCGTTTGAAGCGGCGGGTTTAGTTGGTCCAATGACATCCATGCCCCAAGCAGAGAAAGGCCTGGGTGAACTCGTTGCATTGAGTTCGTTGGTCGGCACTCGTATCATATCAGCATGTATCTTGCATTGATGACACTTTTGAACATATTTGATANTTAGCCTTATGCAATGGTGAGGCAGTGATTAGCCTTATACAGTATGGAGGGAGTGCTTAGCCTCACGCAGATAATGGAGATGATGCTTAGTCTCATGCAGAGAACAGAGATGATGCTTAGTCTCATGTAAGGAAAGGCAGTGATTAGCCTTATGCAATAATGGAGGCAGTGCTTAGCCTCATGCAAGGAATGGAGACAATTCCTAGTCTCATACAGGAAAGGCAGTGCTTAGCCTTATGCAATAATGGAGGCAGCGTTTAGCCTCATGCCATGGTGAGGGTGGCATTTAACCCTATGCAAGGAGTAGAGACAATGCTTAGTCTCATACAGGAAAGTTAATGCTTAGCTTTTATGCAATAATGGAGGTAATGCTTAGCCTCATGCAAGGAATGGAGACAGTGTTTAGTCTCACGCAAGGAAAGGCAATGCTTAGCCTTATGAGAAGAATGAGGGAAATGTTTAGCCCTATGCAGGAAGAGAAACAATTAAATGCGATAAGGAAAAGTGATTCTTAGCTTGGCGCATTTGTGTTTGGCGACTTCTATCAGTGTGAAGATAGTAATATAGTTGTATGTATATATTTGCGGACGTTCTTTCTATGTCCATTGTGCCTGCATCCAAAGAAAAATTGTGAGTTTTGGAGAGGGGAGGTTGGTTCGTGCTCTCGATTCCTTGCTTTGCCTTTGCTCCTGTTTCGAGGTCTTATTTGAGTCACCCCGGGTAACGTCTAGCTACCATGAAAAAAGAAATTTCGGAAAACATGCATTTGTGAAAAATCATTTATATAAAAATGTGGTTGTTTGACATATGTGATTATATATGAGAGCAAATAATTTTGTCGAATTGGTGATTGTGACACACTTTTGAGACATTGCAACCTCCTTAACTCGGAATTTTGAGGAAGATCCTCAAAATTCTGCCCCAGTTTAAATGCATACTTCTGGCGATACATTCCTTGACCATTCTAAATACGATGAGATCGGGAAAACTCGAGATCTTGTCCCAGTTTCTTACCATAGGGGGAATGAAGATTTTATTATGATGTGACCGAACCCACAGGGCTGCCTACGTATCCCCACTTAAACGGGAATCTGGTCAAGCGTAGTTCAGGTTACATCAAATAGAAAGTGCAAACATAGTCTTAAACGTAATATCTCTTGACTACATCCGAATTGATAGGTTTCGGCCAAATCTCTCCATCCATCTCTGCAAGTATAAGTGTTTTTCCTGTTAGTACTCGGTGAACCATGTAAGGGCCTTGCCAGTTGGGTGAGAATTTCCTCTTTGCTTCATCCTGATGTTGGAAGATTCATTTCAATACCAATTGCCCTGGGGTGAATTGCCTTGACCTAACCTTTTTATTGAAAGCTCTTGCCATTTTGTTCTAGTAGAGTTGACCGCGACATGCTGCATTCATTCTTTTACCATCAATGAGAGCTAGTTGTTCGTACTGGTTCCATATCCATTCCACGTTGGTGAGTCCGGCTTCTTGTATAATTCTTAAGGAGAGGATCTCTACTTCGGCAGGGATAACAACTTCGGTACCATAGACCAGTAGATAAGGAGTTGACTCAGTTGATGTACGAATTGTGGTGCGGTATACGAGCAAAGCAAATGGTAGCTTTTCATGCCATTGCTTGTAGTTGTCCACCATTTTCCTCAATATCTTCTTGATGTTCTTGTTGGCGGCTTCTACGACTCCATTCATTTGCAGTCTGTATGCAGTAGAATTTTGATGCTTGATCTTGAATGTTTCACACATGGCTTTCATCAGATCACTGTTGATATTGGTGGCATTATCAGTAATGATTGACTCAGTTACTCCAAACCGACAAACAATGCGGTCCCGGAGAAAATCTTCTATGACCTTCTTAGCTACAGCCTTATAGGACGCGGCTTCAACCCATTTTGTGAAGTAATCTATAGCCACTAAAATTAACATGTGTCCGTTTGAAGCGGCGGGTTTAGTTGGTCCAATGACATCCATGCCCCAAGCAGAGAAAGGCCTGGGTGAACTCGTTGCATTGAGTTCGTTGGTCGGCACTCGTATCATATCAGCATGTATCTTGCATTGATGACACTTTTGAACATATTTGATATAGTCTGTTTCCATAGTCATCCAGAAATATCGTGCTCTTAATATCTTCTTGGCCAAAACGAGACCGTTCAAGTGAGGTCCGCAAGTTCCAGCATGTATTTCTTCGAGCAATCTAGATGCCTCCTTGGCATCGACACATCATAGTAATCCCAAATCAGGAGTCCTTTTATACAGAATTCCTCCACTTTGAAAGAAATGGTTGGCCAATCTTTGAAGCGTGCGTTTCTGAGTGTGTGTAGCATTCTCTGGATATTCTCCTTTTTCCCAAGTATTCTTTGATATCGCGGAACCGTGGATTTCCGTCGAACTCTTCTTTAACATGAACACAATAAGTTGGCTACTTATGAATTCCTATTGGGATAGGGTCGATGAAATTCTTGTTTGGATGTTGTATCATCGAAGACAGGGTGGCTAATGCATCTGCAAACTCATTTTGGATCCTCGGAACATGTTTGAATTCTATCCTTGTGAACCTTTTGATCAACTCCTGTATACAATGCAAGTATGGTAATATTTTGTAGTTCTTAGTGGCCCATTCTCCTAGAACCTGGTGTACCAATAGATCAGAATCTCCTATTACCAACAACTCCTGCACGTTCATGTCGATGGCCAACCTGAGTCCCGAGATGCAGGCCTCATATTCTGCCACATTGCATGGGAACTTGAGTTTTGCGGATACCGGGTAATGTTGACTGGTTTCTGATACTAAAACAGCTTCGATGCCCACTCCCTTGAAGTTTGTTGCTCCGTCGAAGAGCATACTTCAACCATCGTATGCTTCGATAATATCTTTTCCTACAAATGACATTGCCTCGTCGGGAAAATATAACTTCAATGGTTCGTATTCTCCATCTACGGGATTCTCTACCAAGTGATCAGCCAATACTTGCCCCTTGACTGCCTTCTGAGTCACGTAGATGATGTCGAATTCACTTAGCAATATATGCCACTTTGCTAACTTACTCGTAGGCATGGGTTTATGAAAGATGTATTTTAGTGGATCTATTCTTGATATGAGATATATAGTGTATGCGCAGAAATAATATCTCAACTTTTGGGCTACCCATGTCAAAGCGCAGTGGGTGCGTTCCAACAGAGAATATCGGGCCTCGTAAGGTGTGAACTTCTTGCTCAGGTAATATATCACGTTTTCCTTCCTCCCAGTTTCATCATGGTGTCCTAGAACGCAACCACAAGTTCCATCCAACATGGACAGATAAAGCAACAGAGGCCTTGCTGGCTATGGTGGGACCAACACATGCAGTTTAGATAAATACTCCTTGATTTTGTCGAAGACTTTCTGGCATTCTTCAGTCCAACTTGTTGCAGCACCTTTCCTCAGCATCTTGAAGATAGGCTCACATATCACCGTTGATTGTGCTATAAAACGGCTGATATAATTGAGACGTCCTAGAAAACTCATCACATCCTTTTTATTCTTTGGCGGTGGCAAGTCCTAGATAACTGTGATTTTAGACGGGTCTAACTCAATACCTCGGTGACTGACGATGAAACTAGCAACTTTCTAGTAGGTACTCTGAAGGCACATTTTGCAGGTTTCAACTTTAAGTTATATTTTCGAAGCCGATCGAAAAATTTCTTCAGGTCTACTATGTGATCCTAAATCCTTTTAGATTTGATGATAACATCATCAACGTACACCTCTATTTCCTTGTGTATCATGTCATGGAAGATAGTCGTTATGGCCCTCATGTAGGTGGACCCAACATTCTTCAAATCCAAACACATCATTTTCTAATAATATATTCCCCATGGTGTGATAAAAGTGGTCTTTTCAGCATCCTCTTCATCCATCCTAATATGATGATATTCTGCGAAGCAATCTACAAAGGATTGGAGTGCATGCTTGGTGCAGTTGTCAATCAGTATGTGTATGTTAGGCAGCGGGAAACCATCCTTAGGAGTTGCTCTGTTCAGATCTCGGTAATCGACACAGACACTAACTTTCCCATCTTTCTTCGACACTGGCACGATGTTGGCTAACCAGGTCGGGTATTCGACCACTCTAAGAAAATTGGCTTTGATTTGCTTGGTGACCTCCTCTTTTATCTTCAGACTCATATCTAGTTTGAACTTTCTGAGCTTATGCTTTACCGGTGGACACATGGGATTGGTTGGTAGTTTGTGAGCTACTATGGATCTGCTTAACCCAGTCATAACTTCGTAAGACCGTGTGAAAATATCCTCATATTCCCTTAGGAACCTAATATACTCTTCCTTCTCTGACGGTGATAGATGAAAGCTTATACGAGTTTCCTTGACTGTTTCTGAACCCCCTAGGTTAACGACCTCAGTTTTCTCCAAATTAGACTTTGGTTTGTTTTCAAAATTATCTACTTCTTTGACAATTTCTTCAGGTATTATATCATATTCCAAATCTTCCGAATCATTGTCCTTATGTTGCATTATCTCATTACATGTCATAGCCGTAGGTTCATCTGGATATGTAATAATTATGGTGAAAAGAATGTAGAAATATAATAATAAATACGAAAAGCAATAATGCCTTAATAAAACTTTAAAATGTCAACAGGTACGACTCGATGGCTCGAGTAATTATTTCAAAACAAAATACTAAAAATATCTTAAATTCTCAAAACAATTTGAAAACAAGTCATGCTAATTTGCCAGGCTACCCAGGAACTCGGCGAGCCTGGGATGGTGCAGCGGTCCAGTTCTTGAGAATAACTCCTTCTTCCATTGTTTGAATGGTAAGGTCCTCCTCTTCTTCAACAATTGTACTGAAGTCCATGTCTTCTTCATCCATAAACAGCTTCCTCATACCGGCCAAAATCTCATCTTCCTCGGATCCCCAAATTATGCCAGCCTCACGGAATGTCTGGTGCAGAGGTGGTATGGGTTGTTCCAGTGGATAATAAAGGGCGCGCCATGGCGGTGTCCAATCCTGATGTTCTTGTACGGTATATTCATACCCGAGTCCAAAGGTCGTGCCATAATATTGTGGTTGTATGGGTTTAGTGATCCCCTGAAACCTTTTTCCGAGACCCTTGCCTAGTTCATATCCTGTCCACAGTAATATGCTTTCTATCTTATTGCTTTACCATCGATCATTTTCAATTGTGTTCACTCGCTCAATGAGATGATATGTTTCTACACCCAACTTCCTCCTATTTTCGATGACTGGAACGGTCTGGTTAGTGTAGATAGGGTTGCTTCCATCGCCATGAATGATCACCTCCTAATGATTCCACTCGAACTTCACATCCTGGTGCAGAGTAGAAGCCACTACCCCCAATTGCATGTATCCATGGTCGTCCCAACAATAGGTTGTAAGTAGCAGATATATCTAGCACTTGGAGCTCAACGTCAAACCAAGTTGGACCCATCTGCAGATCAAGGTTGATTTCCCCGATAGTGGCTCTCTGAGATCCGTCGAATGCCTTCACATTCATGCTTCCCATCTATATCTCGTGCAAGCCTTTGCCTAATCTTTTCAGAGTGGTCAGTGGGCATATGTTCAAGCTTGAACCTCCATCTATCAGGACCCTGGCAATGAACTTGTCATCAAATTACACTGTGATGTGCAACGCCTTGTTGTGACTCAACCTTCTGGTGGTAACTCTTCTTCGTGGAAAGTAATTTTGTGACTCTCCAGTACATGTCCGACCATGTTAGCCATCTCTCCACTAGTGATGTCAGCGGGTACATAAGCTTCACTTAACACTTTCATCAAGGAATTCTTGTGTGCGTATGAGTTTTGCAACAGTGATAAGATGGATATCTGAGTGGGGGTCTTGTTCAGGTGGTCAACAACAGAGTATTCCTTTGATTGTATCTTCCTCCAAAGATCGTTAGTGCCAGTCTCAACAACATGCGACTTAGGTGCAGTTTCTTTGCTCGTTCCTACCAGATTCTCAGGTGTGTAAACTCTGCCAATTCTAGTCATACCTTGCGCGGCACCTATTTCTTCCATTTTGGCTTTTCCCTTTCTTCTTGCTTTCGCAACATAATCCCATGGGACGGCATCAGGCTTGTAAGATGGTGTGGGAGCTACCATTACAGTGAAGGGTGTAGCTACCTCTACCTCAAATGGTGCATATGTTTGTACCACAACTGGTGTGAGGGTCACCAGAGATGTTTTAGGAGTGTCTCCCTCTCAAATATGTCTGATGGACCCTTCTTGATCACATTCCTCATCAGTTTCTATCACGTTCACCCCTTCACCCTGTGATCCGAGAGAGGGTTATTGCGGACATTCGGTGCAGCTTCCTTTGCTTGTATAACCTTACTGTCGATCAGTGTCTGAATCTTGTCTTTCAACATGCGGTACTCTTCAATAGTATGACCATTCATGCTTGAATGATAGGCACATGTTTTGTTAGGATAGATCCACTGGGAAGGATTCTCAACAGCAACAGCAGGAATAGGGGTGACGTAACCAGCGGCCTTCAGTCTCTCATACAGTAGGGCTATAGGTTCAGCAATTGGGGTGTATTGTCTAGGAGTTTTGCGGTCGAAATTTGGACGTGGCTTTGGGTAGTTTTGGCGGGTGGGTGGAGATGAATGGTAATATTCAGGTTAAGTGTTGTAGGTATGGTAGGTAGTGACAGGGTATTGGTATTTTAGGGGTGAGGGTTGATATGTGGGTGGATGTGTTTGGTATGTGAGGGGAGACTTAGGGCCTTGGGCTACCATCACAGCACCCACTTCTTTCTTTTTTGAGATACCTCCTGATTGCAAGGCTTTATTTCTGGCTTGCAGCTCCTCGCAATTAGTCACCATCCCACTCTTGATTCCTTCTTCTATCCAATCTCCCAACTTGTGATTCTCAATGACCATCAACCTTTCATAATACTGCGGATCTTGAGCTCTAACAAAGAACTTGTTCATTTGTTCTTCTTCAAGTGTTGGCCTTACCTTTGCGGCTTCTGACCTCCAACGAGTAGCATACTCACGGAAGGTTTTTGTCGGCTTCTTCTTGAGGTTTTAGATATAGAAAATTTCTGGCACGTTCCCTGTGTTAAACCTTAATCTATCCATGAAATCTGATGCCATACTTACCCAATTTGCCCACTTCTTTGGGTTTTGACTGATATACCAAGACAGGGTGTCTCCTGCAAGACTTCCGTGAATAGTTTCATTCTTACCTACTCTTACAAGCTTGTCGTAGTAGGTTCTCAGATGCACCTTCAGATCACCAGTGCCATCGAACATTTCGAACTTGGGAGGTTTGTAACCCTATGGCAGTTCCATATCTGGCTGAATACACAAATCTTCATAGTTTATACCTTCAATGCCTTTCCCACCTTCAACACTCTGGACTCTCCTAGCAAATTTCTTGAGTTCCTCTGCCATGTTTCTAATGAGCAGGTCCTTTTCAGTTGGCTCAGGTATGTATAGGGTTTGCTGCGGGGTATGAGGTTAGGTTTCCACATATATCAGATTGCTTTGATGAGTTCCTTGAACTTGGGTATATGGGTGGTCGTTTGTTGAGTTTTGGGGATCAGGAGTAGGTTGCGGTGCATTTTGGGGAGTGTGATAAGTAGTGGTTTGCGGGTATTGAGTTGGATGATGGTGATGTTGTTGAGGGGTTTGCACTGGTGGTGGGTTAAGTTTTTGGGGAGGTGCGGGATTATGATACTGGTGTGGTGCGGGAGGATTTGGAGATATGGGTGGTGGATTCTGGTTTTGTGTGTTTTTTGGCGGTGTTTGGTTTTGGGTAGTTGGATTTTGCTGGTTGATGTCGGGAACATTGAGAGTAGGGGAAAGTTTTCCAGATTTCGGACTTGCTCAAGCTCGCCCTGTAGCTCCAGAATTTTCTTATCCAAACGTAAGACCAACTCATTTTGCCCTGGGGTGCTTATACCATCTGAAGTTTAAACATTTTCTGCCACAATAGATTTATCTTTCGGATACCACTTAAATCATCCATCTTCCCTTTGCCCTTGCCTTTGCTTTCCGGGTAGCTAGGTGGAGCAGAAGGTGGAGGACCTCTGAATCTGGTGTGGTATGCTGATGCCAGTATGCACGAACCAACCTTTGGGAGTGTGAATAAATAAAAAAATAAAAACAAAAAGGTAAACAAGTTAGTAAGGTGAAATAAGAGAGCGTTTGCAATATTTAAACATGTTTCACAAAAGTCATGCAATAATTCGCGTCCTAAGTTTGGGGGACCTCATTGTACCGGAGGTAGGCCTAAGCGACACATAGACTTGGAGAAAATTGATGCCAACGTTTGCTTCATCTCATTAGTGCAAAAATAGGCCAAACCAATCTTTTTCTAGATCGACGCTAATAATAATAAAATCGCTAATGGCATTGAGCCTTATTACATCGAAATTTAATCTAAACTAAAAAGTAGTAAAGAACATCATCTCCTAATCTATTTGGTCCCTGAAGGACCTTCTCCATGCTTGACTCTCTTGACCCCATCAATCATGTTTCCCATATCGCGCATGTCCAACAATAAGTAAGCCTTTGCCAGCTTTCCTCCTTCATCATCGTTCATACCTTGACAATCCCAAAGTCTCTGTCTCATCTTCCCTTCTAGCTTCATCAGCCCGTGCTCCAGGTATTCTAATCTCTCCGTTGAGTTAGTGGCAATCTCTTTCCACTCCCTTATCGCCTCCATGTTTACTTTGTGCTTCTCCAGATGCTTAGCTTCGTATATGTATATACATTCCCTATATATATATATATACACTTTCAAAATAGTACGTATGAATCATCATTTAGTTTATAAGCATATACAAGCATTTTTCATAATTTTTGTTTTCTTTCATAATTTTTAAAGGCTTTAAATCAATTTATTTCTGTATTTTTTATTATATAAATATCTAATAATTACCCTCCAAATTATTTTTATGATTATTTAATCATATAAACTTATCATTTATACCAATATGAGGTTTTAAATATTTTCAGGGCATTTCTTATAATTACATTTGCATTTTTCAGGGCCAAATTGCACATTTTGCAATAATAGCCCATATGCATGTATAATTACATTATTTATGCATAAAACAAATTTTTATATTTTTAAAATGTTAAATAATTATTTTTAATCATTTTCATGCACAAATGATATTTTTGTTATTTATTTATTAGATTTTTATAAATTATTTATTTGTTAAAATTGGATATTTAAAATCTACCCTATATTCCTTCAAATTTCGGACCTAACTACCCAAACATAGCCCAATTACCCCTGGACCAAGACCAATTAAACCAACCCCATACCCGGTCGTGACTCGTTTAACCACCCGACCCAAAACACTTTTAAATCGTGGCCGTTTATCTCTGAGATCAACGGCCCACATTACACCCTCCCTTTTTAATTATACCCAAACCCCCTAATCCTAAATCATTCCTCACGGTCCGCCGCCCTTGAATCCTCTCATCTTTCATCTCACAAACCCTAGCCGGCTTTCCCCCAATTTTCTCTCCTAATCCCACCGGACATGGGATTACCTAGCTGTTGCTTGCCATATTCTACTTCCCCCTGGTACTGGAACCTTCTATATACCGCTTGACTAAACATGGCAAGCAGATCTCATCAACTTCGAACCAAAGCTGGTTTAGTTCCTTGACCTTTTCCGTCTATGTTCATTCTTGTTCTTTTATGGTATGAATCTCTGTGTATTTCTGTGATTCCTACTCACCCTAAAATTAGGGTTTTAGATTCTTTTAAATCAAACCAAGTCTGGTTCGATTCTTTGATTTTAAAAGGTATTTCTGTCTATGTTCATCTTATTCTATGCAGCATGTGATTTTTACCTTTTATTTATTTTAGATTTCTGTCGATTTGTGTACTTTACCTAAAATTAGGGTTTTTAAAATTTTCTCTTTTCCTTACTGATTTCGATTTATTTCCTTTCTCGTGTTTGATTGATGATTTTCCTTGTTTGGATGTTAATTTCTACTACTATATAAACCCCTCCCCATTCCCTTTTGAGAGGGGCTGGAATCGTTAATGTTTACTAAAAAATTGAATTTATCGCTCTTTGTTCTCTAAATACTCTTGTTCTATATTCTGGTTCCTGGCCGGCTGAAAGCCAATGCCAGAAATTCTGGGTTCTTGCTACTGTGGACTTTGTTCTTTCTTGATTTTTGCTTAACTGGTGAGTTGCTGAACTTTTGTCACTTCATTCCTATTTACCTGTCATTTGCATATGTTTTCGCTTCTGAAGATTGTAATTTAATGTGTTTTCTGGGCTTTTCCTGTATGCAATCCTTATTGCTTTACTTTAATTTTTGGTCTCTCTAATCTTCACTTCATTATGTTGGTAATCTGAAACATGCCTAAGCCTAATTCGAGTAATCAAGATTCTCTTAATTTCGTTTAGCCAATGTGTTACTACTTGACATCTCTTTGGTGTTTAATCATGCTTAAGGCTCTCCATTCTGTTATTCGAATATGCTCGATATGCATAATTTGAACTTCCTTTAGATTAAATGGTCTATTAGGTCAGATTTTAATGCTTACATTTATCGCATGACATGAGTTTATCTTCCCTTTCTGTTCTGAATCTCTATAATGACAATCTTGCATAGGTAGTATGTTTTAATTCTGTATCAAGATCCTGTTCTATCAATCATGACTAGTTCTCAGTTAATATACCCCTTAGCATGTTTTGGCTCACTTGATCCACCAGTATGTTGTCATAATTTGTGCTTCCCTACTATGTCTAAATGTTGTTTTGCTACCTGATGTGAAGTTAACATGGCTATCTTGTGACACTAGCATCTGTACTTAACATAATTTGGACCTTTTCCCTGTTATGAGTCTGTGTACTCCAATCCTGCAAACATGTTTGTTAATGTGTAACTACTTATGCATTAGGTGTTGAACTTGTTCTTCTAAATCTTGCTAAAGGTGTTCTTAAACCCTAAAGCCTGTTTGATTATTTTCTTTATGTGTCCAACTTGACTATTTTGTACCCTTAAGTTCTGTCCCTCGGCTATTGTCCACTCTCCCTCATTATCATTTATGTTATTCTGAACTCATTATTTCTAGCCGGCTAAAATACAAGGTTATCAAGGCTCTTGCCACTGACCTCCCTAGTTTGAATACTGCTCAGGGTTCATTTGAGACCCTTGTGAACTCTGACACACTAGGATTTGGTCCCTAATCTTTCCTATGAACTGTCTCTGTTAACCTCCATAGTGTGAGCACTACCCTGGGTTCTTGAAACCCTTGGGAACTCTGACACACTAGGGCCTTAGTTCTATATGCTTAACTTTGTTTTGTACCCACTAGGTGAATCACTCAATTCCTGGCTGCCTTATGTCCATGAATATGTAATTTTGGGTTGTTATGAACTATGAGAATGAAGGCCCGGCCTGGCCAGGTGTATCTTTGGGCCTGCTGTAGGCTTACTATAGCTATTCTACTTTGTAATTTATTCTATTCATTCTGGGTCTGTAATAATTCTTGTAATGACATTTTGGGGTATTAGTAAAAGTGGGAAAGGGGTTTTATCTTACATTTACATTAAAACGGGTAGAAATCCTGCCTATAGATTCGTTACTTAGCTAAAATGTGTTATTATGCTCAAACATGTTCAGTTGTCATATGTTAGAAATCATGCCTATAGGTATTCTATTTTTCTCAAAACGTGTCACTTTTCAGTTATTATAGAAATCTTGCCTATAGGTATCCTATTATGCTCACATGTTCTATTATTATGTGTTAGCAATCTTGCCTATAGGTTCTTCATTTGGTTCAAATGTGTTCTACTTCTGCTTGCTAAAAACCATGCCTATAGAATATTGAATGATGAATGTCTCAATGTGCGCATAGGACTCTGTTTACATGCGTCTTAATCTACATATTTAGATATCATGCCTATAGGATCTAAAAATTAGTTTTAATTATAGAAATCATGTCTATCGGGTCTGAACCAGTCTTAATTACCGTCTTGCTCGTTTCTTCAACACTGTGCTAATCATTACTATTAGATACCATGCCTATAGGACTCGATTAAGCAGTTCTGAACATATTCTTGTGATTGTCATTGCCAGTTGCTGCGAGAATCACTTAGGCATTATGACTATAGATTTAATCTCTTATGCTTGTAATCAGTAGAAAACTATGTAGGCTGTAAAAAATTATATTAAAAGGAAAAGGTCTTGTAAAGCTGTTTGCTTACGAAATCCGGAATCATATATAGATCCTGCCTATAGGATTCTGCAAACTTATTAAAATCTGCAACTGTCAATATGAATTAGTTTGTGTGCGTTTGTTGTTTAAGTGTGGAGGCTAACTTGAGCCCTTATTTGCTTATACGTGAAAGTCCAAATTATTTTGCATGTCGTCTAGTCTTTTCTCCTTTTGAGCAACCTAAGTTAAAGTCTAGAACCACTCCGAGATAGAGGTCCAAATGCCTCTTGGACCATAGGCATGGGACGGGTAGTGCACGCATAGTGTACGATTTAGAATCAACTAGTGCGGTTTAGGTAAATAACTTAAAGATAGTAATCGGGTAACAGGAGATGATAGTCTGTGCCCACTGAATAATACGAGTAACACCCCACCTTGAGGAAGTTACAAAGTATTATTTATTTTGTAAGGGGTGATCCTTTAGGCTAAAACACTTAGGCCCCCCCCTCCACCATTGTTTAAAAGTCAATCATTTTTATTTGCCCAATTTTTGTCTCTTCTCCTTGTTTAAACTAATTCATATAATTCGAGTTCGGCCAGGACCCACCGTTGTGGACCTCGAGGAGTGCCTAACACCTTCCCCTCAAGGTAATTTGAGCCCTTACCCGATCTTTGGTGACGCAACTGGTTAATCTAGAGTTATCTGTAAATAGGTGCCCTAACGCACCTTAATCCGTTAGGTGACGACTCTCTCTTTTAACACCCTTCCTTAAAAGAGTTGTCACATGTCGAAGCCCGATTTCGCGAGAAAGAAAGGGGCGCGACATTTTACCTGTGCCTTAGCCACTTCATCTATGATCCCATCCTTCAGATTGACTCCTGGTTTGACGTCCCCCACTGCGTCGTCTTCTAGCTATGATAGATAGTAGTACATATGATCGGCGTGATACCTGTCTGGATAAATAGTTTCTCCTTCCACAATGATCTTTTGGTTCCACATGTGTTGCGCTTCGAACCTGAATGGGATGACATCTCCCTTGAAGTCTGCCTTGTACTGAACCATGTTTGAAACCCGAGGTATGACTTGTTTTCTTCCAGCTTGCCTCATTACCCTTATAGGATAGTAAGAGTAGATGCCTCGCAGCCCGATCAGTACCAAGTGAGTAGTCCCTTTCGATCTGATGATGAACTCACTACTAGGAAACTATTCAAACATCCAATGCACTTGCTCGTCTGTCAGATTACTGAAGAAATACACCCAACCTATAGCATTTCTAGGATTTGCAAAACTGTCTGGGATAAATCTCATTTCCTTTGGGTGATGATTGGTTGTGTAGTCATTCAGTGGCCTTCGCAGAAGCTGTTGACGATACTCACCCGTCTAAAAGTGTTCCAACAGCCAGACTTGTAGCAATAGATTACAACCCTCAAATTGTCCGAACCCATGCTTGCACTGATCTAGACCACGGTATATCTCAGCTAAGATCATTGGGATGATAGTATAAGTTTGTCCTTCGATGCCATCTATTAAGGTCCTGGCGACAATGGCTAAGCGAGTATGAATCCTTCCTCCTTGCATCGAAAAGATCAACAACCTCAAGAAGCAAACAATGAAAACATAAACCCGGCGATGCACCCATCCTAAAGAAGTAATGGCTAGTTCATCATGATAAAGACGATATGATTTTCTATGCCCATAATGCTCATAAAGAAGCTCAAAAGAGATGTATGATTTCTTTAGACATAGCAGTTCATCATTCTTCTTAAAACCCAACATTTTCAGAAAATCACGCGGGGTGCGATTTTCTAACACTAGCAGTCCCGGACTATCTCATGGTAACTTGGCAAAACCCCCTATTTATTCTAGAAGATGAGTCATTTCTATGTTGCCAAATTGAAAAATAGCTCTTTTCTCGTCCCAGAACATGGTAGCAGCCTCGATTAATTCCCTATTTGGTTGAATGTTCAGCAACGATGGCAGGTCACCAAGTACTCTCCTCACATGATTTCTATCACAAGGTGCAAGGTCTTTCCACCATTCAAGTAGAAAAGGCGGGATATTCTGGACCATACCGAAACTGGGAATTTCGTGCTTCATTTTTTGCAAACAAATAAAAGTTAGCCCTTTCCCTCTTCCAGATTCGACTATTTATGCACTAACGATCAGCATGTTGACATATTTTCTCCAAGTAATGCACATAACATGATAGTGTCCTTTGGGATTATGAAAATCCCATCAAACTTTGGATAAGGTTTATCTAAGCGGGTTGTTACGTCAATAACGCCTCAATCCGTAGTAGGTTTAGCACGATGGATGTACAATTTAAATTGGAGTTGGGTTTCTAGACTGGTACTCTCAAGTGGACAACTTGAGAGGGAAAGGCACCGAACCGTCGACTGCATCGTTGATCGGCTAGTATATCGCAAATAAGCCTTTCCGATTAAAAAGGGTGATTTCAAGAAAGTGCGGACACTCATCAAGCGCAGCTATGTTGACAATAGGCATGAGCGGAGTATGATGTGGAACATGTTTAATGCAGAAATAATAATACATTACCAAGCATTTGCATGATTAAAGTACGTAAAAACAACAATTATGATAAAGATGAACATGAGTAGAAACAAAAGAGAAATAAAAAGACAAAAAGAGAAGTTTGTGTAACTCATGAAAACGTGCGAGAATGTAATTAAGCAAGTAGGAAAATAGGGACGAGAGAGTCATGATATAGCAGTTTCAGACGAGATGAAAGAAATGGATAGGGGTCATACATGCCATAGCAAATAGAGGAGAATAAGGGAAGGGATGTGCATGTCATAGCAATTTAAACAAATATAGGAAAATAAGGGAAGGGATGTGCATGTCATAGCAATTTAAACAAATATAGGAAAATAAGGAAAGGGATGCGCATGTCATGTCAATTTAAACAAATATAGGAAAATAAGGGAAGGGATGTGCATGTCATATTAATTTAAACAAATATAGGAAAATAAGGGAAGGGATGTGCATGTCATATTAATTTAAACAAATATAGAAAAACAAGGGAACTAATCCACATAAGTCAAGTTAGTTATGGTAAGAGCCTAAGTATCCCCAGCAAAGTCGCCATGCTGTCGCACCCTGTTTTCTCGCGAAANGCCCCAAGAGGAATAACCCAGCAACTTCGAGGTCTTCGGTAATCTCATTCTTCAGACAAAATAGCAAACCCAAGTCTAGGTACACCCAGNAGCGGGCTTCGACGTGTGATAACTCTTTTAAAGTGGGTATTAAAAGAGAAGAGTCGTCACCTAATGGTTTAAGGTACGTTAGGGTACCTATTTGCATATAACTCCGTTCTAACTAGTCCGGTTACCAAAGATCGGGTAAAGGCTCAAATTACTTCAAAGAGAAGGTGTTAGGCACTCTTCGAGGTCCACAACTGTGGGTTCTGACCGAAATTTACACTATATGGATTAGATGCTTAAGCTAAGGTATAAGCAAAGAAAGGTATAGAAGTAGAAGAATCTATTATACACATAGGAATAAATGATCAGTACAAATAGTAAAGATTACAAGGGTACAACTGCACTGGTCTATGTTAAATGACTAAGTGTGAATATCAAGTATATAAAGAAAAGGAGGGTCCTAAGTTTTTTAGCCTAAAGGATCACCCTGTGCAACATAAATAATACTTCACAACTCCCTTAAGGTAGGGGTTGCTTATATTATTTAGTGGTTACAGACTATCATCTCCTACTACCCAATTACTATGTTGAAGTTGTTACTTAAAGGCACTCTTATTCAATTATAAATTATATCCTACGCGTGCACTACTCGTCCCATGCATATGGTCCAGGAGGCTTTGGACTTACTATTAGGTGGTTCTAGACTCAGCTTAGGTTGCTCAAAATGATAAAACTAGGCGACATTCAAAACAGATAAGACTTCACATAAAGACAGTTAAAGGCCCAAGTTAGCCTCCACACATAAACAACAAATGCACGCGTGCAGTTTAGGCAGTACATAGTTTTAGAATTAAGACTTAAAGTCCTATAGGCATGGTTTCTAGGTGATTCTGAATTCCAGCATCGTATATGCAACGTTGTTGTTCTCTCTAAATGGTTTAGACAAAGAGACAGTAAGTTGTTTGCAAACTCAGGATTATTAGCGCTGATTTTATAAATAGGCATCTTAGGTAGGTGACACTGTTCTATAGGCATGATTTCTAATAGTTGCATAATTAGGCAGTGAAACAGCTTTGAGAGTCCAACATTATCGACGTTGATCTTATAAACAACTCTTATGCGAGTGACAACATCTTATAGGCAGGATTTCTAATAATTGATAATTAGACTTGATTTTTATAACACTTTATTCCTATATGCATGTCATCTAGGCGGGGCAGTGTAATGAGAATAATGGAAGTAGTTGATTAAAAGATTAGAATCCTATAGTCATGATATCTGGATGAGAAGTACACTAAAAGTAATAGAAGCAATTGACCAATTGATTATTTGAAGTCCTATAAGCATGATTAGGTTAACAAAGCATATATTATACATCTTATATGTATGTTGTCTATATGCATAGTAGTAACATAGAAACGTGCTTGAACAGTGTACAAGTGAGGTGTGCATTATTCCTATACGCATGATCTCTATTAGTGTGCAACATACCAAACGAAATAACAAACAAGGCATGCTGAACGAAATATCAAATATAACACACAGACCCTATAGGCATGTTTTCTATCCTTTCATGCAAATATTAGAATACCCAACCCCCTTTCTCATTAATTCCCCATTATTCGTTATTACACATTATTACAGGCCCAAATAGAGAATACATGCTCAAATATTACAAACTAAAATGAGTACAAACCCAATAAGCAGAGCATGCCCCAAGAGGAATAACCCAGCAACTTCGAGGTCTTCGGTAATCTCATTCTTCAGACAAAATAGCAAACCCAAGTCTAGGTACACCCAGGACATTAGAGTGTACCGACTGCATGACTCGAACACAGACCCACACCAAGTCCAAAGGGGGAGCTAACTTACCTAGCAATGCCAAACTTAACCATATGAGTAACAAGTTTTACATAAATTGATCAGACCACTTGAAGTCCACACACTTAGTTCTTAGGACTGTAACTAACAATAGTTTAAACCAGAGCAGATAGTCAAGGTCACACGGAGTTATATACATAAGACGCTAGAAGTTCAAAAGACATGATAAAACATTACAAACTAACAAATAATCTAAGTAGAGTTTCGGGATATAATATAATCTAAGATCAACTTAAGTACAATCTCGACAGAAGAATCTTGCAGAATTACAGACAGAAGCAAGTAAAATAGCAATTTTCATATGGAAATTTCTAGTATGAGGGTCTAGTGCAAGTATGATCATAACAAACAGGCTGACGAACATGGTCTGTAACAATCCACTCAACTAGGCATGAGGAATTTTAACATTATCAATCGTACACGAAGGTTTAAATAGCACCAGGACTCATAATGGACAAGAATATGTCAAATATAGGTTAACATGACTTGCCTACACTAGGCTTAGTCACATATAGAAGAAGAGGCCATATATGGAATTTCATCGTGGAATTCTTAGACAGTATTAAAGAACACCAGATTAAACAAGGCAGGGAACACACATTAGTTTACAAGTAGCAGGGAAAGCGTGTTTGGGCTAATAACATGATCCGGAGTTAACTCTAGAAAAGTACTAAGTTGCACATGAATGACTCATAAAGCATTAGAACATGTTTTGGGCATGACTCGACTTATCACAAGAATACAGAATAAGGCAAAGGCTAAAATAAGAATAAGCAACAATAATAAGCATTCAAACACATACATTAAGGCAAACAAGCTTAAGAAAACATAATCAAGGCAACAAATAGGAAAGTTCAATTACTAGAAGGTATATAGCCTCAAGAATAGTTTCAGAGCCTATAATAACATGTTGGGTCATAGAAACAAAATCTCAGAGACATAGATATGCAGAGAAAGAACTCAAACGAAAGGAGAATGAAATTGCAAGAGTCATGAGTACTTACTAGTTACAGATTAATGAACACGTAAACAAGAGGAATAATTTCAGCAATACCAGAATGTCAATAGCAAAACAAACTGTAGAACCCAGGAATCTCAGTGCGTCAAAGTTCCCAAGGGTTTTGAATGAACCCCGGGCAATGCTCACACTAAGAAAGGTCCGATAATCAAATTCTGGTGGCCTTGGCTTTCAGCCGGCCAAGAGATTAAGCCTTAGAGTAGTATAAGACAAGTGAGAATAAGAGAATAGTAGTAATTTCAGTGATTGAGACCCCTTCTAGGGAATTAGAGTAGGGTTTTTATAGTAGTAAAATTTAAATGAACGAACAAGGAAAACAGTCAATCAACATATTAAAGGAAAGACTATCATGCAAAAATAAATTTCGAATCAGATTAAAAGAGAAACTAGACAAACCCTAGTTCGATAGAAATCAAACATCGACCACAGATCTTGGTGAATTGGCCCCATATCACCTTGTTATGAATGCATACAGATGAAATACCATCTAGATCTTAGAGATTGAAGACAATTTCACATGATTCAAGGCCTGGTACTTGCCAAAAATAGGCAAGTACTAATTGATACCATAATCGTGTAAGTAACACGGAGATAGAACATATAAGGAAGGAAAATCATGGAGAGATTCCATATTAAGGTTGGAATCGGAGAGGATTGAAGGGTGTGGCGGCTAGGGTTTCTCGGAGATGAATGGAACAGAGATGATTCAAAGGCGGCTGGAGTGGGAAAATAGGATTAGGGTTTGGCTGAGGGGATATAAGGAAATGTGGGGATTTATTATAGGTCGTTGATCATTTGAGATCAACAGCCAGGATTAAAGGGAAACGGGGCGGGTCGCGACCGGGTTCATTAAAAGGGTTGTCTGATTTGGGCTTGGGGTTATTGGGTTAGGTTTTGGGTCCATAAGAAGCTGATTGTAATGTTGTAATGGCCAAAAGGTCAATTTCGATAAGAGCCAGTGCTTCCTCTCGAACAGAGCTCCTCGCAGAAATTCCAGATCATTGAAGAGGAATAAAAAAAATGGTAGTTTTCCTATCAATTCTCCACTCATGACCTTCCAGAGCTGGGTAAGTGATCTTTAAGGTCATCTCCCCGATCCATTCTTCCCAGCACTCCTCAATCATCTTTCCTTTCGGATGTTGCAAACGCACAAACGAAACACCTTAGTCAGCGGAAGAAGTCACTCTCAATCCGATCTAGCAAGAATTGCTTTACCGGTAAAGTAAAGCGAGAGAGAAAGAGATTAAAAAGTTGATCCTGAAGATTCACTTTTAACTCTAAAACTTTGCTTTTTGAGAAGTTCTTTCTCCATCGAACGGGAATGGATGAAGAACGAGGAGGCATTCTTCATAGAGAAGAGGCCTGAGAAATTTCACGATAACTGAAGAGGGAATGCGGCACTACTACTTTTATAAGACTATTGACTTGGAAGGCATTCCCAGTTCGCCATAACACAGTCTTAGCGGCAAGATGATATCTTGAGCAGTTACATATCCAGGACCCTTGACACAAATAGACGCGTCAGAAGTTCCATATAGATTACGTCTTAATACAATTTCTTTCAAATTCATTAAAATTTTCCCGGTTCGAACAGGAGGAGTACGCCATGCTAAAACCGGAGGACCGACTGACCCAGGTTTTCATGAGCGTTGGCGGGTTATGGAGTGCCTGTCAAGGGCGCTAGCGCATACCCCGGGGTGATCATCACCACCTACACCTCCCTTGCCTCACCCTGAGATGAGAGGGAAGGTCGATTTGACTTGAATCCTGGACCTGATCTTGAATCCTACACCGGCTAATGATGCGATGGGGGAAGTTTTAACTCAAACATTGGGCCAGAGTTTTTAAATACACAAAAATTATAAAAACTAATTTATAAGAAGTAATTAACAAATAATAAAAATATTATTTGTGTAGTAAGATTCTTGAAAATAATAATTTGACATTATAAAAATATAAAAATTCTATTTGGGCACGAATAATGTAATAAAATGTAATTATGCACAACATATAGGCTATTATTGCAAAATTGTGTAAATAGCTTTAAAATATAAATATAATTATATGAAAATAAGGTAAAATATTATGAAACATATATGCGAATACAAATAATAAATTTGGATGATTAAGTCAACACAAAAAAATTTAAAGGGGTAATTAATACATATTCAAATAATGTAAATGCAAGAAAATCAATTTTAAAACCTTAAAAATTATGGAAAATTATAGAAAATACTTATATGACTCTTGTAAATTGGTGATGATACATGAATAATATTTTAAAAGAATATATTATATTTATAAAAATATGAGGACGAAATTGGGTATCAACAGGTGTGATTGCACCAGATCCAACAACACCAAGCCACCCCAAAAAGGTTTGAAACCATCCCGAAACACACCCGAGCCCCATCCAACCATAACAGAAAGTCCATATACCTAACCTAAACTTAAAAGAGGACTCGAAATACCCCAAATAACATCAAAACCAAGAATTGAAGATAAAAATCAATTCCTTAACTTTCAAACTTTCTAACTTTGTCAAACGCATCTGAATCATACTTAGACATTCCAAATCACTAACCAAACTTTACACACAAGTTCATTATAACAATTAGGACCTATACAAGGTCTCAAAACCACAATGGAAGTCTGGTAACATCAATGTCAACTACCGCTCAAACCTATAAACTCTCAAATTCTTCAAATTGCCAACTTTCGGCAAAGAGAGCCAAAACCTTATGGGAACCTCCAAAACCAAATCTGAACATAAGCCTAAGTACAAAATAACCATACGAACCTATTGGAACCATCAAAATAACAATCCGAGGTCGTTTACTCAAAATTCAAACCTTGGTCAACACTTATAATTTAAGCTTCCAAAAATACAATCATGTGTTCCAATACACTCTCAAACCTTCCTAAAATCAAACCACCACCCCCGCAAGTTATAAATCATAAAAGAAAGCATATGAGAAACATCAAATAGAGGAGTGAGGAAGCGTACCCGTACTGAAAGAAAGAAGAGGAAGAGGCAAAAACAAGAGACAGTAGTGTGCTAGCTTCATTGGAACCACAAAGCATTACGCCAAGTCTTCTTCCTTGTTGATTATTGGTTTCAACTTGTAGTTAATGTTGAGTTTCATTTGCTTATTGCATCAAATTAGGAAAGTGGCCTCGACAGGATGATGAGGAGGGCCTAAAAATGAGGCTGATCTCCAAGTAGATCCGGTGACACTAGGCGTCCATGAGAGAACTCCAATATTGTACTATGAAATCCTACAAAAGTGCGAAAGGCGTAATAACTTATAGCTCCTAATTCATTTTGTTATAATACTTTTCCTTTTCGTTCTTATTTATTCTTCTGTAATTTGCATATACTTATAAGTTCCAAATTTTGATTCTAAATTATTCATCATTAGTTATAATATCACTTTGTTGCCTTTAGTAAAAGATGTTTTGCCAAATCTGGTTTTACGATCCTTATATTAACGATCTATAATTATGCAAGTTGGTAATAGTATCAATTACATATTTTATACTTGATGCATTTTGTGGTTGTATGCGAACGGGCTATCCAACAACTATATGGTCACCATTAATGCATCGAAAATATGATAGGAACTCAAGACAAATATTATATGTCAAAGATTAGGCGTTCGAGATAAGTAACTCTTCTAAACTTAGAGTTGAGGGTATAAACCCTGATTATACGTGTTATGTGTTTGGTGTTGAGGTGACGCACATGCTAGGTGACGGGCGTGTGGGCGTGCACCGTGTGAACTGTGACTCCGTTATTTCTGTGGTACTATATAGTTATCTGAAATTATCTGTAATCACGAAATATCTATGTACTAGAGTTATCGAGCTGTGATTCATGTTAGAAATCATGTCTAGACTATATCTTTATCTTGTTGGGACCCATTAAGGTCATTACTGTTGTTGAGTTATTTGCTGACATTACAAATTTCATAGTCAGTCATGTTCATTCATTGCATATCATATCTCAGTCTCTGCTATTATTTATTGATACATCATATAATCATTTTGGGCTAGTTTCATGACATTGTGAGCTCGAGAGACTGGAGAGATTGATGACTGAGTGAGGCTGAGGGCCTGATTTTGAGATATTGATACTATAGCACGTGAGTTATCCGTGTAGCACGTGAGTTGTCCGTGCGTATCCAGATATTGATACTATAACACGTGAGTTGTCCGTGCAGCACATGAGTTATCCGTGCGGATCCAGATATTAATACTATATCACGTGAGTTGTTCGTGCAGCACGTGACTTGTCCGTGCGGATTATAGTGCTTGGAATGAAGGAGCCCTTCCGGAGTCTCCACACACTCCCAATGAGCGCGGGTACCTAGTAAGTGCGAGTGCCGAGTGATTGGGAGGACTGAGTGGATTGATACTCTGAGAGTATACATATGGTTGTTCACTATGTTGTACTACATTGGCATGCACACTTGACATACAAGCATAGAGACACATTTTTTCTCATGTTGTACGGTATCACGTCATTCATGACTTCTCCTACACATTGACATGTAGGCATAGAGATGTATTTTTCCTCATTCCATTTGATAATGAAACATTTACCTGTTGAAACGTTTCTGAAGGAAAATCACGATTTTACAAACTTACTCATATTTTGGTATTTTGTAAAAGATTTGGGTTTTCACTTTTATACTTGAAAAGCATGTCTATTTTCTGGAACTGTGAACGAGCTGAACATTTTATTTCTGAGTTATTTCCTGTACCACTTTTGTTATATTGTTATGAGCTGTTGTTGGACTTTGACCGTATTTCAACTCGTCACTACTTTCAACCTAAGGTTAGATTTATTACTTATTGAGTACATAGGATCGGTTGTACTCATACTACATTTCTGCAACCTTGCTTGCAGTTTTTTGACGTTGATGTTGCTGTGTATGATGGGAGCTGGATCTAAAGATGTACCTGTGTTCAAGCCAATGATGCCTCTTGTTCATAGTAGCTTTAGAAATTTTAATTTGTTCATGTATATTTCAGACAGAAGACGTATTTTTATTTCACACCAGTTTTGTAAATTCTAATCTTAGAACCTAATGATTTGTACTACCAGTCCATGGGAGTGTATTAGAGTTAGTTAAATATTAATTAAATTGGACTGTTATTATTTGGCTTACCTAGCGGGTGAGGTTAGGTGCTATCACGGCTAGTCGGATTTTGTGAGTTTTGTCAGGTTCCGAGGTGCGAGCCCGGGTTTGACTTTTTTTTGGACTTAAGACTTTTGATTAAAGATTCACCTTTATCGATTGGGGTTATTTTCTTTGGCATTATTTGATGTTTTGGATTTGCTTTTGTCTAGTTTCGAGCCGTTCAGAGGTCGATACGTGCAAGATGACATTTCTAGAGTATTGTTTGGCTTGCTCGGTATTGGATTTGACTTGTTCGAGGTAAGTAACATATCTAAACTTAGATTTGAGGGTATTTAACCCTAGGAATTATGTTATAAGAGATTTATTGAGGTGACACACATGCTAGGTGTCGAGCGTGTGGGCGTGCACTAGGGAAATCATGATTCTAGTTGACTATTAGACTATGACCAGACTTGTTTTGTTGTTATATCTTGTTACATCCATGTTCTTCATACTTGTTTGATTATATGAGCCGTGAATCATGTTAAAAATCATGTTTAGGCTATGTGCTTATTCGGTTGAGACCTAATGAGGCTATTTCTGTTGTTTTGAGTTATCTGCTCTAACTGTAATTATATACCCAGTCATAATTCTTTATTTGCATATCATATCTCAGTATATGTTCATCATTCATCGCTAAATCACATATTATTGTTTGGGCTGAGTGGCACGAGATAGTGAGCTCTTGAGATTTGAGAGATTGATGACTGAGGTGGGTCTAAGAGTCTTGTTGTGAGTGTTATTGTGGATCGGGATGCACATCACAACAGGCCATATTGGTTTTATTACTATTATTATTATTATGGATCGGGTTGCAGCCGCAACAAGCCTTATTGGCTTATTTATTATTGTAGATCGGGTTGTGTGCCGCAACAGGCTTCCTATGCTTTATATTAGCGCTTGTGCAGGATCCGCCCCTCCGGAGTCTGACATACTAGCAGTGAGCGCATGCACAATGATATATATACACATACTTTGGTGAGGGGATTTTGAGCGAGGCACCTGTACGGTGCTGAGTGATTTTGTATGTGTGATGAAGTGGGCAAATGAGACAAACAACTTGAGTATGTTGAGGGTGTGAGTACCTAGAAATATCACTATGAAATCATTCATTTGACATGCATACTTGGCATGTAGGCAATGCATTCTTCCTCATGCTATAAGGTATTATGACATTCATGATTTGACATGTACATTTGACATATAGGCATTGAGATGTATATTCCTCATGCTAGACGGTATATGGTAATTGATAACTTGACATGCATATTGACATGTATGCATAGAGATGTACTTTCCTCATGCTTTCTGATAATGAAATATCTTATCCGTTGTTGAAAGCTTGGGAAAAATCATAGTTTTTCTGATATACTCATATTTTGGTGATTTCGGTGAAAGATTTGGGTTTTACTGTTATACCTGAAAAGCATGTATAGTTTTCCATAACTGCAAACGAGATGAGCATAATATCTTTTGAGTTAGTACTTGTACTTCTTTTATTATATTGTTACGATTTGTTCTTTGCTATTGGTGTTTGACTCTAACCATTTTTCGAGCTCGTCACTAGTCTCATAATTAAATGAGACACTTAGTCTCATAATTAAAACATTTAAGTTAGAAAAGTGGACCGGATATGGACCTATATGTAAATAACATAGGATTTGAATTTTGCTGCTTCCAATAGCTCCGTATGGTGATTTTGGACTTACGAACCTGTCCAAAAAACTTTTTGGAGGTCCGTAAAGGAATTAGGCTTGAAATGACGAAAGTTGAATTTTTGAAAAGTTTGACCGGGGGGGGAGGGTGTGACTCTTTGATATCGGGGTCGAAATCTGATTCTGAAATTTTTAATAGGTATGTTATATCATTTATGACTTGTGTGCAAAATTTGAGGTCAATCGGACGTGATTTGACAGGTGTCAGCGTTTTTTGTAGAAATGAAAAGTTTCAAAGTTCAATAGGCTTGAATTGGGACGTAATTCATGGTTTTAGTGTTGTTTGAGGTGATTTGAGGATTCGACTAAGTTTGTATGATGTTTTAGGACTTGTTGGTATATTTGGTTGAGGTCCCGAGGGTCTCGGGTGAGTTTTGGATGGTTAACGGATCAAAAATGAAACTATAACAGCTGCTGCAATTTCCTTCTATTGGAAATTGCTTCTGCCAGAAAATTGAGCCCAGAATGGAGCCCAAATAAATCGAGCCCAAATAAAATCGAGTCCAGAATTAAGGACGATCGAGCCCAGGGTTGAGGCCCACGATCGAAGGTAGGGTCGAGGATCAGGCTCGAAGCCACGATCGAAGGCAGGGTCGAGGATGTGGCTCGAAG
>AWOL01S0044607.1:0-10830 GCA_000715115.1 Nicotiana otophora | reverse complement strand
AAGCCACAATCGAGCCCAGGGTCGAGGGCCACGATCGAAGGCAGGGTTGAAGACCAGGGTCGAGAGCCATGATCGAGGGCCATGATCGAGGACCAGGATGAGGGCCATGATCGAGCCCCACGATCGAGACCCAGGATCGAGAACCTCGATCGAAGGCCAAAATCGAAGGCCAAGATCGAGGCAAAACTGAGGCAGTCTGGGCAGAATTATAAAAACAAGGACTTCGTCCCATTCGCCATTTTTGACAATTGGAGCTTAAGGAGAGGCGAGTTTTTTGATATACTTTCAAGGAAAACTTGAGGTAAGTCCCTTGTGATCATTTCGGATTTTTATGAAAAGTTAGTATTTGCTTATGGAATTAATTCCAATAAATTTAATTGACTGAAACGAATTATTTGTGACTAGATTTGAGGCATTTAGAGGCCGATTTGCGAGGCAAAGGCATAGCACAGTAAAGAATTTCAGGCTCTGAGGTAAGTAACAGTTCTAAATCTGGTCCTGAGGGTATGAAACCCCGGATGTTTGTGTTATGTGATTACTTTGGAGGTGACGCACATGCTAGGTGACGGGTGTGTGGGCGTGCATCGAAGGGATTGTGACTTGGTCCGTCCCGTGAAACTGTAAAGTTGAATAACCCGTTGTTAGCTATAAACTATCTTTGTGTTGAAGAAATTTGACTGTAAATCATGTTAACAATCATGCTTAGGCTATGTGATTGTACTGTTGGGACCCACAGAGGTCGCGTACTTGTTGAATTATTTGCTAATTACTGTCTTGTACTCAGTTATGATTTTACTTGTGCATCATACCTCTGTCTTTCTTGATATTTTTTGATTTACTATGTTATCTTTGTTTGGACTGATCTTTGTGATTTCCGAGATCCAGAGAGACTAGAGAGGTTGAGGACTGAGTAAGGCCGAGGGCCTGTTAGTGAAGTAAAGATATATGGCACGTGAGTTATCCGTGCAGGATATTATAGCACGTGAGTTGTCCATGCATCACGTGAGTTGTCCGTGCGGATTATGGCGCTTGGGCTGTAGGAGCCCCTCCGGAGTCTGTACACCCCCAGTGAGCGTGGCTACCCATTGAGTGTGAGTGCTGAGGGCTGAGAGCCGAGTGGTTGAGCTGTTATGATGAGTTGAGTGACTGTCACCTGAGAGGCTGTACTTGCTTTGCATTTGTTATTGCACTTGATTTCTATCTGTCATTGTTGTGAAATCTCTGAAAGGTTTTATATCCGGATTACATGAAATTGAACTGTATAAAAAATTGATTTGACTTAAACTACCGGATTTGGAAGCATGTTTATTCTTTGTTGAAATTACTGAAAATGAACTGTAACTGTGTAGCTCGTCATTATCTTCAGTTCCTTAGTTATTATTATTACTTGCAGAGTTGGTTGTACTCATACTACACCCAGCACTTCGTGTGCAGATCCAGGTATTCCCGGACATAGCGTGTGTTGATCATTTCCCGCAGTTGATTTTCATGAGATTTTGAGGTAGTTGTCGTGTTCCGCAGACCTTGGCTCTCCTTCCCTATCTCATTATTTTACTGTATTTGGTCTCAGACTATTATAGATCGTATTTTCCAGACATGTATTTATATTAGATGCTCATGTACTCAATGACACCGGGTTTTGGGAGTGTTTATATATGTATTTGTGAGTTTTTGTTCCACTAAATTTAGATATTATGTTTTCAAACTCAAAAGATATGGGAGTTTATTGAGAGTGTCGGCTTGCCTAATATCGAAATGGGTGCCATCACGACAAGTGAGATTTTGGGTCGTGACACATCACGACTAGTTGAATTTTGGGTCGTGATAAGTTGGTATCAGAGCTCTAGGTTCATAGGTTCTACGAGTCATGAGCAAGTATCTAGTAGAGTCTTGCAGATCGGTATGATGACGTCCATACCTATCTTTGAGAGGCTACATGGAATTTAGGATAAACTTCCCATCTTTCTTTCCTTATCGTGCGACATTGATTCATCTTAAAGCGTATCTTTGAATTCCTTCCACTCACTCGTTTGCGTATGTGAGCATTGAATATTAGCTGTGCATCGACGACTTGCGATTCCATGGATGAGGTGCAAGATGTGTTCTATGTTTTGGTGATGGGCCAGTCTGGAGGACGTGAGGCTCGGTTTTGACCCCAGATTGGGCAAGGTGATTTCAGTTATGTGAGTATGTGAGTTTGGACTTCTATTTCCGATGGTGTCCCTATGAGTAGGACTAGCAACTCAGTGAGTGGTTGGATAGCTATATGATATGTATCATGTGACTGCGGGATGTGTTAAGATGGTTTTGATGTTACGAGAAGGGTTGCTTGGGATGCAAAAAGGACTATTGGATGCTTTATTTTTGTCTTGATGTGTTCTACAGTCTCGAGTTATGATCGTGTTGAGGGATCTTTCATTATGTTTATTTGTGGAACGAAGTAGAATCTCATTTCTTGTTGATGAGTTCAGACTCAGGAAGATTAAGTGATTGCGTAGTAGTTGTGGCTATGAAAGGGTATAGAGAGATGTCAGTTTGAGGCTAAGAAGGTGGGTTATCACCCGTAGGATAATTTACAGATGTGTGATCTTTATGATGTTGTCTGGAGGGTTTCTTTCTACCAGTGGGTTATATGTGTTGCTATTTTAGTATGGATTGGTTGAGAAAGTTGACCTGACTATCATGAGGATGCATGCGAGCTTAGTAGATGATTTGAGGTATTTTATGGTTTGGGTTGCATGAGATTGTGAAGAATTTAGTTGAATCTCACTGCGGGATTATGGCAGTAATAGAGTATGGGTATTGTGAGTTATCAGATGTTTTGTTCTATGGCTTTGAGCCAAGTGAGGAAGTCTAACATCGACGATTTGATTGCATGGTTATGTGTTGTATTGGTTTCGGTCTGAGGCATACTTGTGGATCGGTTATGACTTGCAGAGGTTGGTTTTGAGGATGACTTAAGCAAGAAAATTTCCGGATGCATGATGTATTACACCTTATTGATATATGGAAGTCTTGGGAATGGTTTAGGGTTACTATTCGTGATGGATGTAATGTACTAAGAAAAGGGATTCACTCAGTTGCTTATGAGTGTGGATTACTTCTTTGGGTGTTATTGTGCTAATGGGGCATAAGTCGTTCGGCCCGTTTGGGCAGTGCTATTGAGATTTGAGCCGAGAGGATAACTCTCGAGAAGGTTCTAAAGAGTTCAAGATTCATATATGGCATTTGGAGGATTTCTCCATATTTCTATATGGCTAAGATCTAAGATTTGCATTGGATGATGTCGGGACTTGTGGTATTTCTGTATCATTATGGATTATGCATTTCAATATTAGAAAGGTAAAAGGAACAACTTTAAATTCATAGAGGTCTCTTCAGAGTGGGTGTCTTGGTTGTGGTACTTTTCGGGTGCTTAAGAGGGAATACAACAGCTTATGGGCCTTAGGGCGGTGTAGTTTATGCTAGGATCTCTTGTGGTGAGCTTTGGGTAAGGATTAGGGTGTTCTGGCAAGGAGAAGTAGGGGTGTTCGTCGGTCGGTACGATACGGTATTTAGGCATTTCGGTTCTGTATTTTTAGTATTCGGTTTCTTAAAATGCTATACCAATACCATACCTAATTAAATTCGGTATGGTTCGGTTTTTCTCCTTTCGGTTTCGGTTTATTCGGTTCGGTAACTTCGGTTTATTCGGTTTGAATACTAACTGGTATGTAGAGTCAGAGACTGTAATATTCTTAATTAAAGTACTCAAAAGTACAAAACTAAAAATGTTTGTTGACATAAATTTTTGTCCAAAACCCACAAATATCAACCCAAAGAGAGAAAAGTGTACATAAAAGAATAAATTTGATCATTAGAAATGTCTTGTTACTTGCTTAGAGTTAATTGATAAACTTAGAGAATAAAGGAAAGCAAAATTTTAGATTTTTTTTTATATTTATGTTATAATTAATAATATGTGTATTGTGCAATATAATATATATTTCGGTACGATATCGGTATTTCAGTATTTCATTTTAAAATACTAAATACCATACCTAATACCAATTTCTTTTAAAATCAAACCAAATACCATACCGAATACCAAAATATCGAATACCAAATACCAAAATTTTCGGTTTCGGTACGGTAATTCGGTATACCAAATTATGCACAACCCTAAGGAGAAGTGTCAACTTGAGGGTAATTCGGAAGGAACTAAGAGAAATAGGACATCTTGGTGTGTGTGTGTGTGTGTATATATATATATATATATATTACTCTTTTCTTAGCTAGTGAAGATATTGTTCTTATACATGTGCATCCATCTTTCTTTCTTTAGTTCCACTCAAAAGATACCCTTTTTTTCTTACTCTTTCTAGTGCTTATCTTTTGCAATTAAAGTACCTTCAAAAGTAAAGGATAAAACATTGAGTCAATTATGAACAAAAAAGGTATCAACTTGTAATGTGGGTACCAAAAAATATATTATAGACACAAAAGGTATAGCTACAGATAATCATCACATCGGTAGGCAAGAAGGCTTAATAGGCTAATAAAAAAAATGACTATATCATCTACAAACTCAACAACATTTAGTTATTTCGGTTTGCTCCACACGCAGGGAAAGTTCTAGATTAACAAGACATGAAACATAATGCAATTCTAAACCTGTCATGACCCGAAATTTCCAACTTCGGGACCGTAATGGCGCCTAACATCCACTTGCTAGTCAAGCCGACGTTAATAAAGAAATTAACTAATTTTAACAATTAATTCAAAGTGATGATACTAAACGAGAAATAAACTCCAAAGTTAACCCAGTGTGAATATAAGCAACGTGATACTGACTACTCCTAGAAGTCCGGAGTCACAAGTACATGAGCAACTAGAAGTCTACAAACATAGTCTGAAATAAATACAACTGTTCGAAAGAGATAACCAGTAAAGGTAGGAAATGGAAGGGGACTTCAAGGTCTGCGAACGCCAATAAATCTACCTCGAGTTTCCATAGTGAAAATGATCCGAGCTGACGCACCTCTAAGCACCACTGGGATTGATACCAATATCTGCACAAGAAGTGCAGAAGTGTAGTATGAGTACAACCGACCCAATGTACTCTGTAAGTGTCAAACCTAACCTCGACGAGGTAGTGACGAGGCTATGACAAGACACCTACCTAAATTTTTTGTACATATATATATATATATATATATATATATACATATATATCAGCAAAATAACAAGTAGAACGATAAGATATTAACTGGGAGGGAACATGCAAAAGGGGAGATATCAAGGAAACTGCAAGTACGAAATCACCAAATAACGTCCACCAAAATAAACAACAATGTAACCAAGTAAATCACCAAAACCAAAAACCAAACAAGGCAATGAAATAGAGATGAATGGCACGGCATCGCCCTTCGTGCTTTTACTCACTGGCACGGTATCACCCTTTGTGCTTTTACTCTCAAATCTCTCAATATATGATAATGAATGCAAATAAGATACGACAACACCTTTCGTGCTTCTCTCTCTTCCTCACCAAGCAACAATACAAATCCGAATAATTAAAATCAAGGCGGAAAATAATTTCACTTCAAATATAGTGCCACGAAATCAAACTCAACTTTCAAAATCTACAACATCTTTGAAATAAATAATAAATAAGAAACGAATAATTTAAAGAATTAATAATATAACCTAAGAATGAATAACATGATTAACAAAATAATTTAATACAAGGAAATAATTCTCACCCGCATGATTTAACCAATTGACAACGCATAGATACTCGTCACCTCACATATACGTTATCCCCACACATAAAACACGTTGCGAATAGACCAACAAGTCCTAATCCCTCAAGTCAAGGTTAACCACGACACTTACCTCACTCCGCAACCAAATCAATGCTCAACTGTGGCTTTTCCTCTAGAATTAGCCTCCAAATCAATCAAATCTAACCAAAATATAGTTCAAATAATTCAAAATATGCTTAGAAACTAACCACTAGTGAAAAAGATTTAATCTTTAATGATTTTGGAAAAAGTCAAGAAAAGTCAATCCCAGGACCGCTTGGTCAAAACTCGAGATTCGGACTAAAACCCAATTACCCATTTACCTTCAAGCCCGGTTATATGACTAGTTTCGAAATTCGACCTCAATTTGAGATCTAAATCTCAATTTCTCAAAATCCCCAATTTCTACCTAAATCCCTAATTTCTACCATGGAAAGGCATAGATTAAAGATTGAAATCAACGGGTGATTATGGAAATGTAAGGAAAAGTTAAAATCTACTAACCTATGAAGTTGTTATGAAAAACCTCTTCAAAATCGCCTCTAAGCCGAGCTTAAACATGAAAATGGTGAAAAATGAAATGAATCCCGATTTTGGAATGCTTTAAATCACTAGCGCCAGGTATTCTTCGCGTTCTTTAGGGACCTGATGCGATTGCGAAGCACAGCGACCTGAATGGCCTTCGTGTTCGCGATGGTCTCACCCATCTGGCCTTCGCGTTCGCCAGACCAGGCTTGCGTTCGCGTCGGTATGGTTGCATTTGCGAAGAGTAATCCCTCCAGTGCTTCGCGTTCGCGACCGCTTTCTCGCGTTTGCGTAGAAAGCACTCCTCCCAGCCCCATTTCCCCTTTGCGATCGTGAAACACAAATTACCAGACACCAACAACAGTCATGTCACAACCCAAAATTCCCACCTTCGGACCGTGATGGCGCCTAACATTTCACTTGCTAGGCAAGCCAACGTTAGAATAATATTATCCATTTTTAAAATAAATTTTTAAATTTATTACTAACAAAGAATAATTTCGGAAGTAAATTCTGAAATATAGTGAATAATCCATAAAAAGAACGATGTCTAAATACCATCCAGAATTGGTGTCACAAGTGCACGAGTTTCTAGAATAAATACAAATAAAGGTCTGAAGAAAATAAAGCTGTCTGGAAACAAACACACAACTAAAGTAAAATAGATGGGGACTTTAGAACTGCGGACGCTGTGCAGTTATACCTCAAGTCTCCTCCGAATAGCTGAAATACGAGCAAGTCTATGGTACGTCGTTGGGACCAACTCCAAAATCTGCACAAGAAGTGCAGAGTGTAGTATCAGTACAACCGAACCCATGTACTAGTAAGTGCTGAGCCTAACCTCGACGAAGTAGTGACGAGGCTAAGGCGGGTCACTTACATTAACCTGTACGCAATATTAGTAAAACAACAATAATAGAAATAAATCAGGTANCAACCTCTCATATAATTATTTTATCAAGTATATATATATACTTTTTAATAAGTCTGTTGCGGCGTGCGACCATATCCTTCAATATATTCATTTCATTCAATTATATTGCGGCGTGCAACCCGATCCTCCAATATATTTATTTCAATCAATTTTGTTGCGGCGTGCAACCCGATCCTCCAATATATTCATTTCAATCAATTTTGTTGCGGCGTGCAACCCGATCCTTCAATATATTCATTTCAATCAATTCTGCTGCGGCGTGCAACCCGATTCTCCAATGTATTAATTTACCAATTCTCACAGAAGAAATTACCCCAATAAATTCAACAATTAATATAAAATTATAAGACAACAAGCACACAATAATTATGATTTAATTATGAAACAAACAATGACAAATAACAATTTAGTATGGAAATCAGGGAGGAAATAGGCAGTTTAATGTTTAATATGCTAAATGTCAAGTAGCAATTAATGCACATAATTCAAATAAGCATGTAGCAGTTATTATAGGAATTCAAGAATTAATATTTAACAAGGAATTATGAGTGAAACAATTAATATAATAATTCATTCATATTTTAAAATGATTTATGATTTTCAAATAATTATGAAAACAATTAATTCGACAACGTATAGATACTCGTCACCTCGCCTATATGTCGTTCACATGCAATTCACATAACAAATAATTTTAGGGTTCTATTCCCTCAAGTCAAGGTTAACCACGACACTTATCTCGCTTTGCAAATTCCAATCAATTACTCAACCACAACTTTTCCTTTTAAATTTGTCTCCAAAAGTTTCAAATCTATTCACAAACAATTCGATATATTCAATACGAATAATAGGAATAATTCCATATGAATTTACTAATTTTCCGGATAAAAATCCAAAATTCATTAAAATATTTGACAGTGGGACCCACATCTCAAATCTCGGAAAAAGTTACGAAATTCGAACACCCGTACCGATACGAGTCCAACCATACAAAATTTATCAAATTCCGATGTCAAATGGACCTTCAAATCTTAAATTTTCGTTTTTGGAAGATTTTATAAAAAATTAATTTTTCTTCCATAAATTCACGGATTTATAATATAAATGAGTATGGAATCATGAAATATAATCAATATAGGATAAGAAACACTTACCCAAATGTTTTCCCGTAAAAATCGCTTTACCCGAGCTCAAACATTGGGTTGGAAATGGGTCGAAACCCCATTTCCAAAACTTAAGTTCTGTTTCTGGGATTTTTACCCTTCACAAACGCGGTCAGTGCCTCGTGTTTGCTAAGCACAAAATTTGTGCTGCCCAGTTTTACTCTTCACGAACGTGAGGGCTACTTCGCGAACGCGAAGCTTGCCTGGCTTGGCCCTCGCGAACGCGAGCTGCCCTTCGCGAACGCGAAGGCAATTTCCTGGTTAGCCTATTTTCCTTCGCGAATGCGAGGCTTCGATCGCGAACGCGAAGCTTTGCACCTCAAGCCTTCGTGAACACGTTTACTCTGTCGCGTACGCGAAGCACAAAATGTGCCAGCCCCAATTTGCTCTTCGCGTTCGCGAGAGTACCTTCGCGAACGCAAAGAAGAACACACCAGAAGCCCGAAGTCTACAAAAAACCAAATTTCCTAAGTCCAAAATCATTCCGTAGCCCATCTGAAACTCACCCGAGCCCTCGGGGCTGCAAAACAAACATGCACACAAGTCCTAAAATATCATACGAACTTGCTCGCGTAATCAAATCGCCAAAATAACACATAGAACTACGAATCGGATGCCAACTCAAAGAAAATTTTCAAGAAAACTTTAAAACTTATATGTTTTACAACCGGACGCCCGAATCACGTCAATTCAACTCCGATTCTCACCACATTCGGCAGACAAGTCATAAATATTATTGTGGACCTTTACCGGGCTCCGAAACTAAAATACGGACCCGGGGTCAATAAATCCAACATCAGTAATTGCTTAAAAATCATTAAGCTTTCAAGCTTTTAATATTTAGTCAAAATTCCTTATCTCGGGCTAGGGACCTAGGAATTCGATTCCGGGCATACGCCCAAGTCCCAAATCACGATACGGACCTACCAAAATTGTTAAAATACTGATCCGGGTCCATTTGTTTAAAATTTTGACCAAAGTCAACTCAGTTGAGTTTTAAAGCTCTATTTCACATTTTAATCCATTTTTCTCATAAAAACTTTTCGAAAAATTATACCGCATGCGCACGCAAGTCGAGGAATGATAAATGGTGCTTTTCGAGGTCTTAGAATACAGAATTACTTATTAAATTTAGATATGACATTTCACAAGTCAAAAACCTGATGTTTCCTAAGTTTAAAATGGTCCGTAGCCTATCCGAAACTCACCCGAGCCCCTCGGGCTCCAAACCAAATATGAACACAAGTATAATAACATCATAAGAACTCACTCACATGATCAAAACACCAAAATAACATCTAGAATTATGAATCGAACATCAAAATGCATGAAATTTTCAAAGAACTCAAGAACTTCCAAACTCACAACCGAGCGTCCGAATCCTATTAAACCAAATCCGTATTCCACCAAATTTTGCATACAAGATTTAAATAGTAAAATGAACCTATACCAAGTTCCGAAACCGAATTCTGAACCCGGTAGCCATAAAGTCAACCTACGGTCAAACCTAGGAAATCTTTATACCTTCAAGTTACAGTTTTCAACAAATCACGTCAAATTAAGTTAGGGACTTCCGAATTCAATTCACAGCATACGCCCAAGTTTAAAATCACAATACGGATCCACCGGGATTATCAAAATACTAATCCGGAGTCGTTTACATAAAATGTTGACCGTAGTCAACTCAAGTCATTTTTAAAGCTAAAAATCATGTTTTCTTCAAATTTTCACATAACATCTTTTCGAAAAAAGACACGGATTGCGCATGCAAATCGAGAAATACTAAACGGAGCTAATCAAGGTCTTGGAACACGGAAAAAAGGGCTAGAATTCAAAATGGCCTATCAGGTCATCACAAAACCTTACCTCACATAATGCACATGATGTCACTACTAGAAATCCGGGCAAAACCGTACAAAACAACCGGCAAAAGTTGGTCGATAATGGCCAATAACCGTCCAAAACGCGACCAAAGTTGGTCGGTATGCTCTACACGACCATCTGACAATGTAATTGACTTGCTAACCAAAATTGGTCGGAATATTATTTTAATAATTTAATTTTACCGATCAAACTTGGTCGGTGTATTAAATGTATTAATTTTTCCTACCGACCAACTGTAGTCGGTATTGGAAAACATTTGTTTTTATAAAGTGTTAAAATTTTAAAAAACCGACCAACTTTGGTCGGTACTGGATATATATATATTTTTTAAATAATTAAAATTTAAAAATACCGACCAACTTTGGTCGGTAAACTGGACAGTGCAGGCAGAAAACCGACCAAACTTGGTCGGTAATGTTGAATTCTGGGAATTCATTCTACATTAACCGACCAACATTGGTCCGTAATGTGCAATTTAATTTTTTTTATTTACCGACTAAAGTTGGTCAGTTTTCTGGGTTTAAATTTGGCAGAAAAT
>AWOL01S0044605.1:70707-102791 GCA_000715115.1 Nicotiana otophora | reverse complement strand
CATCGGCGTAGGTTGAGGGTTATTCCTCTAGAGTTCACAGTTACAGAGTAGTACGCTCGGGCCAAGTATGGTACCGAGTGCCGGCCATATCCCTTCAAGTTTGGGGCATGACACGTCCCTAGTAAAGAGGGAATGTTAGGCAACCTGTAATGACCCGGCCGTTCATTTTGAATGTATTAGCCCCTATCCCCTATTTACTATTTCCCCCGTACCTTTTGCTACTTAAGTGACTTGCCGGTAGGTTTTGGTTTTGGTTTCGGAGTGTTTCAGGACATTTAGTCCCTAAAAAGGGAGCTTAAGTCTTAGGATTTTTGACCGTAGTTGGATCTGTGTGAAGATCAATCCGGAAAGGAGTTTTGTCGGTTTTGTTAGATCCGTTAGGTGATTTATGACTTAGGGGCATGTCCGGATTGAGTTTTGGAGGTCCGTAGCTTATTTAGACTTGAATTGGCGAAAGTCAAATTTTTGGAGTCTTGGACCGGTAGTCGATATTTTGATATCAGGGTCAGAATTTCGATTTTGGAAGTTGGAGTAGGTCTATAATGTTGATTATGACTTGTGTGAAAAGTTTGAGGTCAATCAGACGTGATTTGATAGGTTTCGGCATCGGTTGTAGAAGTTTGAAGATTTAAGTTCATTAAGCTTGAATTGGTGTGCGATTCGTGTCTTTATTGTTGTTTGATGTGGTTAGAGGGATCGACCAAGTTCGTATGGTGTTTTACGATTGGTTGGTATGATTGGATGAGGTCCGGGGGGGCTCGGGTGAGTTTCGGACGCCCAACAGATCAATTTTTTGACTTAGGAGGTTGCAGAAGTTTTCTGGTGTCTGAGTTCTGGTTTCCTTATACGCGGTCGCGTGGGGTGATCCGCGATTGTGTAGGCTTAGCTGGGAATATGATGGAATTGTTCTTCGCGTTCGCGGATATGGGCATGCAAACGCGTAGTGATATGAGGTGGTGCTTCACGAACGCAGAGACAAGCTCGCGTTCGCGTAGGGTTAAGTGGACCAAAGCTGGGCCACGTGCTTTGCTCATCGCGAACGCGTGAGGACGTTCGTTGTCGCGTGAGTATGGGAGCCAGAGCATCGTATTTGCGTGGTGTTTTACGCGATCACGTAGAGTAAATTTCTGGGGCAGCAAAGTTGTTCTTCGCGATCGTGAGGCTATTTCCGCGATCGCGATTAAGGAATCACTGGACAGTATTAAAGTTTCCAAAAACGGGGGTTTTGCCATCTTATCAAAAACTTGAGTTGGGAGCTCGGAATTTGGACGATGTATTGAGGGATTTTCAGAGATATCTATTGGGTAACGATTCTTAACTCCTTTATGGTTATATTCCACTAATCTATGGTTGATTTCATCATTTAATTTCAGATTTTGGGGTTGAAATTGGGAAACATTTGGAAGAACTTCTTCAACCAAGATTTTGAGTTTTGAAAGGGGATTTGTGGTTGGATTTGATTAATTTTTATATGGTTAGACTCGTGAGTGAATGGGTATTCGTATTTTGTGACTTTTATCCTATTCCGAGACGTGGGCCCGTGTCGACTTTTTAGGACGGATTTCAGAATTTTTATTAAACTCTTGATGTCATTAATTGGACTAGTCTATTATAGTTGTATTTATGATATGTAATTGTTTTTGCCTACATTTGGGCCATTTCGAGTCGAATATTCATGGAAAGGGCATTGTGACTGATTGATTGAATTTAGTTCAAGGTAAGTGGCTTGCCTAACTTTGTGTGGGGGAACTCCCCGTAGGATTTGTACTGTTTTTGATATATGAACGCCGTGTACGTGAGGTGTAAAGTACGTACACAGACTAATTCTGTAGAAACCCGATATTTCTACTAAGTAATAACCTGATTTCTTTCTTATTTGAGTTTCATCAGCACGTGTAGTATCCTGCTAGATTAGAATAGCATGTCTCTTGCCTTAACAGTTTACTTGAACTACGTGCAGCATGTTTAGTGCATTTATCTATCTTTCCTTAACTAGTACTTAGGTTGAACTGTAGAATTTCATATCATGACTATTGAATTCTATTGTTTAGCTGCATATTTACTTTAGGACTATGGAACGGTATTCTGGGAGATCCCCATGTACTGCATATTTACTTTGGGACTACGAAAAGGTATTTCGGGAGATCCCTCTGTCTTGAATATTTACTTTGGGACTACGGAACGGTATTGCGCGAGATCCCCCTGTACTGCATATTTACTTTGGGACTATGAGACGGTATCTCGGGAGATTTCCCTGTTGTTATTCTCTGTGTACTGAGCTGTTATCTTCTATGATTTCATTCTTGTTAAATTTCAATCTTTATTTTACTGCAGTATTTCATTTTATCTTGTGTTATAATCTATATACCAGTAGGGCCCTGACCTGACCTCGTCACTTCTCGACCGAGGTTAGGCTTGGCACTTATTGGGTACTGATTGTGGTGTACTCATGCTACTGTTCTGTACATGTTTTTTGTGTGCAGATCCAGGTGCTCCTTATCAGCCGCACTATCAGTGAGCCGGGACAACTTTGGAGACTTCAAGGTATATCTATCGCGTCCGCAGACCTCGGAGTCCCCTTCTACTATTCCCCATGTCTATTGTCTTCTGTATTTTCTTTTAATAGACTCGAATATATAGAGACACTAGATTTTCCTTCTGTAGTTTGTGATTCAAGATGTTTTGGGTTTTGAAAATGCTATGTAGTATACTAAGGAGTTATTATACATGCGAAGTGGCATGGTATTCAGTTATGGTGTTATTGCTTAGTTGTTGAATTTATATTTTCATTTCATTATTCCGCAAATGTTAGGCTTACCTAGTCATAGAGACTAGGTGTCGTCACGACGTCACACGGAGGGAAAATTGGGTAGTGACAAGTTGGTATCAGAGCTCTAGGTTCGTAGGTGTCGTGAGTTATAAGCCGGTTTATTAGAGTCTCGTGGATCGGTATGAAAACATCTGTACTTATTTTCGGGAGGCTATGGAACTGTTAGGAAACTTTCACTACTTTGATTCCTTGTCATGCAAAAATCGTTGACTTCAAAAATTCTAAACTTCTGTATTCTATGCTCTCACAGATGGTGAGGACACGTACAAACGGATCTGATGACCAGGCACCCGCGCCCCCTGCTAGAGTCGTGAGAGGCCGGGGCCAGGGTATAGGCCGAGGAAGTTCACGTGGTAAATCCCGAGCACCCGTACGAGCTGCTACAGAGGAGCCGCCGGTAGCTCTAGCTGGAGGGCAGACACCTGAGGTACCTGTTTCTGCACCATCCTTCTAAGAGACTCTAGCCTAGTTTCTGAGCATGTTCAGCACCTTAGCTCAAGCTGGATGGATTCCACTTGCTCCTGCCACATATCAGGCCGGGGGAGGAGCATAGACTCCCGTCACTTGTACTCCAGAGAAGCGGGTCCAGGTAGACCAGGTTCCAGAGATTGTACCAACGCAGCCGGTAGCTCCAGCTCAGCCCGAGGTTAGGGCTGCAACTTCTGAGGTGGAGCAGCTCAGACTTGAGAGGTACAAGAAGTACCACCCACCTACCTTCAGCGGATTGGCTACAGATGATGCTCATGGTTTTTTGGAGGAGTGTCATCGTATTCTCCATACTATGGGCGTAGCAGAGATGAGCGGGGTTTCTTTTACTACATTCCAGCTTAGAGGAGCAGCCTGTCAGTGGTGGCGTGCTTATGCGTAGAGTAGTCCGGGATGAGGCAGTTTCATATACATGGACTCAGTTCTCGGACATGTTCTTGAGAGAGTATGTCCCTCAGAGCCTCAGGGATTCATGGCGCGCGGAGTTTGAGCAGCTGCGCCAGGGATCTATGATTGTGTCAGAGTATGCAGTCTATGTCAGTGATTTGGCCCGACATGCACCAGCCTTGGTTGCCACAGTTCGAGAGAGGGTTCGACAGTTTATTGAGGGACTCCGCCCCAGCATCCGGATTAATATGGCCAGGGAGTTGGAGATGGATATTTCTTATCAGCAAGTTGTGAGTATCGTCAAGAGATTGGAGGGCATGCTTGCCAGGGACAGAGAAGGGAGAGAGAGGCCAAGAGGTCTCGAGAGACTGGTTATTATTCTGGAGCTCGTGTTCCAGCAGCTCGCCATGGTAGGGGTTATGTGAGTCTCCCCGTTCATTCAGCTCTTCCAGCCGCCAGCGGTGTTCCATCTTCTTCTAGGCCTAGGAGCCTTATTATGCACCGCCAGTATCTAGTGTGCCTCCTGCACGGGGTGTTCCTAGCGGCTAGTCCAGCAAACCTGGCCTGAGCCAGCCACAACAGCCACGCCCTCCTAGAGCTTGTTTTGAGATGTTACATCCCGCATTTGCATAAGTTAAAGTTTCGCCGTAAGTTAATCGACGTAAGTTCGGGAATGAGATTATTTTGATATCATAAGCATTATGCTATTTCAAAACAAGTGATAAGTAAATTCGTGAAGGTGAGAGGGTAAGCGAATCGAAGAAAATGAATTTTCATCAAAGTTTGACATTTTGGGATAAAATACGGCCCGAGCTGAAATACCCGATATTTATGGACTAGTGCCATACAAGGTACCACATTACTGTAATAGTGAGGTGTACAAAGTGAGTTAAATGCGAGTAGTATTTTAAGTAATTTAAGATAATTCCTAATTATATGGATAATCGGGTAATTATTGATTTTAGTGGGAGATTAACAATTAATTAAGGTGTTGGTGGTCAATTAGTTGGGAATGGATGAGCATTAACGTGGAAGCCAACAATTCACAAAATATGACTCTTAAATCATTCTTCAAGGTGGCAAAATTTGTGAGATTATGTGGCTTAATCATACTAAGTGTGGGGCCCACTCCCACTTATATAAAAAGTTTCTCAAAACCATAAAATTGAGGCTTATGACTACATGTAGTAACAAATGGAATTCAAGACTTCTTTAATTAACAAAAACGAAGACATTTACATCTCTAAAGTAACGGATAGCTTCAGCAAGAAAAGTTATTCAATATTATGATCAAATTCATTAAGAGAAATGGATTAAAAATTCAGCAAGGAAACAATCTTAAGCAAAACTTTCATACGAAGTTATACTGCATAATAGCAACGGGATTTGCAAATTCTAAGGGAGCACGGTACAAACTTTCTCAAGAATATCACACGGATGTTTCCCCTATTTCGGTCCGCCATTACATATTGTCGCAATTGACGTGTGTTAAAGGGATTGTCAAGAGAATCGACTCAAGTATGTTAAGGCTAAGCCATTTATTCATTTTGGCATGATCTCGTAACTACATGTGTTTGATAACGAGGCATAAAGAGAAGTTCATACTCCCAAATTTATATACATTATCCTAGTCACATAAGTTACAGTATTCTCCCTTCTCGGGACTTTATATTCAATTGAGTATTGTCTTCTTCCAATCAAGAGAGCAGGGGGTCTATATATATACAGTATTACAGTATTTTCACCACCATCGAGCTATAATCAGCGGGCAGGCCCCTATTGGGCAACCTCTGATTAGATGGTAAGTTATATAGCGAGCCTACTGCGGCCGAGCGCCTATGAGCGAGCCCAGCATGGCCAAAATACAGAGCCTAGTATGGTCGAGTGCCTATGTGCGAGCCTACTACGGCGGAGGAGTTACACGTTCCGAGCCTTATAGGGCCAGACATCTATTTTATTTACTATATTGAGAGAGTTGAGTCAGTATCAGTAGGTAAGTATATCTTTAGATCATCTTTGACTCCCAGTTACTTTCAGTTATTATATTATCGTTCAGTTTTAGCTTTGAGTTATTTTATTGCCTTGCATACTCAGTACGTTATTTCGTACTGACATCCCTTTTTGCTGGGACGCTGCATTTCATGCATGCAAGTTCAGACAGATAGACGGGTTGACCTCCTCAGTAGGTGTTGCCCGAGTTTAGCTTTATCGGTAAGCTCTATGTATTTCGGACTTGCCTGGTCTAGAATTTTATGTACATCTTTTGTGTGTGTATATATATATATATATATATATATATATAGAGGTTATGAGTAGATCGAGGCCCTGTTTTGATCACGGTACATCCATCAGTAGAGGCTTGTAGATATATCCTGTCAGTCAGTGCAGTATGTCGGGCTTGTAGGCCTTGTATGTATATTTTCTTGGTTTGTCAGCTATAGTAGTTATGACGGACTTGTCGGCCCAACTTTATATTGATGTTTAGTTAGCATTAGCTTCTGTTCAGTTTTATATTTTGCTTCGCAAATTGTCTTGCAATGTGGCCATGCCCAGAGTATGACATTATATGTTCAGAGTCCCTTAGTCGCAAGTTGGTACGCAAGGATAAGTGAGGCACTGGGTGCCGGTCGCATCCCCCGGGTTCGGGACATGCAAAAGTGGTATCAGAGCAGTTTTGTCCTAGATACAAGTTTCAACAAGTAAAAGAAGCAAGGTGAAGAAGGGAACGAGGTACCCAGTTAATGAAGATGATCATTACCTATAATTCAGGAAAATAGATATAATAATTTCGAGTTACCTTCGATAGTAACAAGAAGTATGTACAATTGGCCACACCGATCCCAGTTATGCTCTATGAGAGCTAGCAGATATGGTTTAAGACAGGACGGGATATCAGGAGCTGGCTAGGATTAGAGTAACCCAAAATGGTAAATGGATTGGTTGTGTTAGTTGACATTTCCAAAGGACATTACAAAGGTGCTAATAGATCTCCTTGTGAGACACCTAGATGGTGCATTCTAGAAAGTACAACTAGATATAAAACAATAGGGTGTTCAAAATTTTTTTTGATTTGCAAAGACAGGCACTTGAAGCCTTGAAGGGATAAATATTATCTTAGTATGGCTCCCGTCCCTAGTAAAGAGGGAATCTTAGGCAACCTGTAACGACCCGGCCGGACGTTTTGAGTGTATTAGTCCTGATCCCCTATTTACTGTTTCCTCGTACCTTTTCTGCTTAAGTGACTTGCTGGTAGGTTTTGTTTTTGGTTTCGGAATGTTTCGGGATACTTAGTCCCTAAAATGGGAGCTTAAGTCTTAGGATTTTTGATCGTAGTCGGAACTGTGTTAAGACGACTCCGGAATGGAGTTATGTTAGTTCCTTTAGTTCCGTTAGATGATTTTTGACTTAGGGAGTGTCCGAATTGTGTTTTGGAGGTCCGCAGCTTATTTAGACTTGATTGGCGAAAGTCAAATTTTTGGAGTTTTGGACCAGTAGTGGAAATTTTGATATTGGGGTCAGATGTCTGATTCCGAAATTTGGAGTAGGTCCATAATGTTGATTATAACTTGTGTACAAAATATGAGGTTAATCGGACGTGATTCGATAGGTTTCGGCATCGGTTGTAGAAGTTTGGAGATTTAAGTTCATTAAGCTTGAATTGATGTGCGATTCATGTTTTTGTTGTTGTTTGATGTGGTTAGAAGGCTCGACAAAGTTCGTATGGTGTTTTAGGATTGGTTGGTATGTTTGGATGAGGTCCCGGTGGCCTCGGGTGAGTTTCAGACGCCCAACGGATTGATTTTTGGACTTAGGAGGTTGCTGAAGTTTTCTGGTGTATGAGTTCCGATTTCCTTATATGCGATCGCGTGGGGTGATCCGCGATCGCGTAGGCTTAGCTGGGCAGAGGATGGATTGTTCTTCGCATTCGCGGATATGGGCGTGCGAATGCATAGTGATGTGAGGTGGTGCTTCACGAACGCAGAGGCAAGCTCGCGTTTGCGTAGGGTTAAGTGGACCAAAGCTGGGCCATGCGCTTTGCTCATCGCGAACGCGTGAGGACGTTCGTGGTCGCGTGAGTATGGGAGCCAGAGCATCGCGTTCGTGTGGTGTTTTACGCGATCGCGTAGAGTAAATTTCTGGGGCAGCAAAGTTGTTCTTCGCAATCGTGAGGCTATTTCCGCGATCGCGATTAAGGAATCACTCGACAATATTAAAGTTTCCAAAAATAGGGTTTTTCCATTTTATCAAAACATTGAGTTGGAGCTCGGAATTTGGACGATGTATTGATGGATTTTCAGAGATATCTATTGGGTAACACTTCTTAACTCCTTTATGGTTGATTTCATCATTTAATTTCGGATTTTGGGGTTGAAATTGGGAAAGGTTTAGAAGAACTTCTTCAACCAAGATTTTGAGTTTTGAAAGGGGATTTGTGGTCGGATTTGAGTAATTTTTATATGGTTAGCCCGAGCACCCGCACGAGCTGCTATAGAGGAGCCCCCAGTAGCTCCAGCTGGAGGGCAGACACCTGAGGTACTTGTTTCTGCACCAGCCCTCCAGGAGACTCTAGCCCAATTTTTGAGGATGTTCAGCACCTTGCTCCTGCCACATATCAGGCCGAGGGAGGAGCACAGACTCCCGTCGTCGGTACTCTAGAGTAGAGGGTCCAGGTAGACTAGGTTCCAGAGATTGTACCAACGCAACCGGTAGCTCCAACTCAGCCCGAGGTTAGGGCATCAACTTCTGAGGTGGAGCAGCTAAGATTTGAGAGGTACAAGAAGTACCACCCACCTACCTTCAGCGGATTGGCTACAGATGATGCTCAGGGTTTTCTGGAGGAGTGTCATCGTATTCTCCGTACTATGGGCATAGCGGAGATGAGCGGGGTTTCTTTTACTACATTCCAGCTTAGAGGAGCAGCCTGTCAGTGGTGGCGTGCTTATGAGCAGAGTAGTCTCGGATGAGGAAGTTTCATATACATGGACTCAGTTCTCAGACATAGCTTTGAGAGAGTATGTCCCTCAGAGCCTCAGAGACTCATGGCGCGCGGAGTTTGAGCAGCTGCGCCAGGGATCTATGACTGTGTCAGAGTATGCAGTCTGTTTCAGTGATTTGGCCTGACATGCACCTAGCTTGGTTGCCACAGTTCGAGAGAGGGTTCGACAGTTTATTGAGGGACTCCACCCCAGCATCCGAATTAATATGGCCAGGGAGTTGGAGATGGATATTTCTTATCAGCAAGTTGTGAGTATCGTCAAGAGATTGGAGGGCATGCTTGCCCAGGACAGAGAAGGGAGAGAGAGGACAAGAGGTCTCGAGAGATGGGTTATTATTCTGGAGCTCGTGTTCCAGCAGCTCGCCATGGTAAGGGTTATGTATGTCTCCCCGTTCATTCAGCTCTTCCAGCTGCCAGCGGTGTTCCATCTCCTTCTAGGCCCAGGAGCCTTATTATGCACTGCCAGTATCTAGTGTGCCTCCTGCACGGTATGTTCCTAGCGTACAGTCCAATAGATCTGGCCCGATCCAGCCACAACAGCCACGCCTTCTAGAGCTTGTTTTGAGTGTGGCAACACTTGCCATATGGTGAGGGATTGCCCCAGATTTAGGAGTGGTGCACCTACACAAACTTCTCAGCCATAGCGTGCTCCACCGGGTCCTCAGGCTATGATTACAGCACCAGCTGCCACCCCACCTGCTCAACCAGCCCGAGGTGGAGGTCAGGGAGGTAGAGGTCGCCCTAAAGGGGGAGGCCAGGCCATATATTATGCCCTTCCTGACCGTACAGAGGTAGTCGCTTCTAATTATGTCATTACAGGTATTGTCCCAGTCAGTCATAGAGATGCGTCGGTATTATTTGATCCAGGTTCTACATATTCTTATCTGTCCTCTTATCTTACCCCGTATTTTGGGCGTATCTCGCGATTCTTTGAGTTCCCCTATTTATGTGTTTACTCCTGTGGGAGATTCTCTTGTTGTGGACCGTGTGTATCGGTCGTGTTTGATTGCTCTTAGTGGTTTTTAGACCATAGCCGATTTATTATTACTCAGGATGGTGGACGTTGATATTATTTTGGGCATGGATTGGTTGTCGCCCCATTATGCTATTCTTGATTGTCACGCTAAGACAGTGATACTGGCTATGCCAGGTTTACCGCAATTAGAGTGGAAAGGTTCCTTAGAGTATACTCCCAGCATAGTTATTTCGTTTCTTAAAGCTCAACGAATGGTTGAGAAGGGGTGTGACGCGTATCTAGCTTATGTGAGAGATGTCAGTACTGATACCCCTACAGTTGAGTCAGTTCCACTAGTGAGGGACTTTCCATATGTGTTTTCAGCTGATCTTCTAGGCATGCCGCCCGACAGAGATATTGATTTTGGCATTGATTTGTTGCCGGGCACTCAGCCTATCTCTATTCCTCCATATCGTAAGGCTTCTCTTGAATTAAAGGAGTTAAAGGAGCAGTTACAGGAGTTACTTGATAAGGGATTCATTCAGCCCAGTGTGTCACCTTGGGGTGCCCCTGTCTTATTTGTGAATAAGAAGGATGGTTCTATACGAATGTGTATTGATTACCGCCAGTTGAACAAAGTCACAGTGAAGAATAGGTATCCATTGCCTCGTATTGATGGCCTATTTGATCAGTTATAGGGTGCCAGAGTGTTTTCCAATATTGACTTGCATTCAGGTTATCATCAGTTGAAGATTCGGGAGCCAGATATCCCGAAAACTACTTTCAAAACTCAGTATGGTCACTATGAGTTTCTTGTTATGTCTTTTGGGCTGACCAATGCCCCAGCAACTTTTATGCACTTGATGCACAGTGTGTTCCGGCCATATATTGACTCCTTCATCATCGTGTTCATTGACGACATTCTAGTGTACTCCCAGGCTCGGGAAGATCATGAGCAGCACCTAAGGATTGTGCTCTAGACTTTGAGAGAAAAGAAATTATATTCAAAAATTTCAAAGTGAGTGTTGGCTAGACTTAGTGGCATTCTTGGGTCATATAGTATCGAGTGATGGGATCCAGGTGGATCCGAAGAAGATTAAAGCAGTGTAGAGTTGGCCCAGACCGTCCTCAGCTACAGAGATCCAGAGTTTTCTTGGTTTGGCGGGGTATTACCATCGATTTGTAAAGGGTTTCTCGTCTATTGCAGCACCTATGACCAGGCTGACCCAGAAGGGTGCTCCGTTCAGGTGGACAGAGGAATGTGAGGAGAGCTTTTAGAAGCTCACGACAGCTTTGACTACAGCCCCAGTATTGGTATTGCCTACAGGTTCGGGGTCTTATACTGTATATTGTGATGCATCGCGGATTGGTCTCGTCACGGTGTTGATGCAGGACGGTAAGGTTATTGCATACGCATCCAGACAGCTGAAGGTGAATGAAAATAACTATCATATCCACGACCTTGAGTTAGCAGTTATTGTTCATGCCTTGAAGATTTGGCGGCATTATTTGTACTATTTTCCTTGTGAGATTTACACCGATCATCGGAGTTTGCAGCATATGTTCAAGCAAAAATATCATAACTTGCATCAGCAGAGGTGGTTGGAGCTACTTAAGGACTATGATATCACTATTTTGTACCATCCTGGGAAGGCCAATGTGGTGGCCAATGCTTTAAGTCGCCGGGCAGAGAGTTTGGGGAGCTTAGCATATCTACCAGCAGTAGAGAGGCCCATGGCATTGGATGTTCACGCCTTAGCAAACCAGTTTGTGAGACTAGATATTTCTGAGCCGAGTCAAGTATTGGCTTGTGTGGTCTCTCGGTCTTCTCTTTATGACCGTATCAGGGAGCGTCAGTATGATGACACCTATCTTCTTGTCCTTAAGTACACGGTTCAGTATGGTGATGCTAAGGAGGTCACTATTGGAGATGATATTGCATTGAGGATGCAGGGAAGGCTATGTGTGCCCATTGTAGATGGTCTGCATGAGTTGATTCCCCAGGAGGCTCACAGTTCACGGTAGTCTGTTCATCCCGGTGCTGCAAAGGTGTATCAGGACTTGAGGCAGCATTACTGGTGGAGGAGGATGAAGAAGGACATAGTAGAGTATGTGGCTCGATGTCTAAACTACTAGCAGGTGAAATATGAACATCAGCGGCCAGGTGGGTTGATTCAGAAGTTGGAGATTCCGGAATGGAAATGGGAGCAGATCGCTATGGATTTCTTTGTTGGACTCTCACGGACTCAGCGAAGGTTTGATGCAGTTTGGGTGATTGTGGATAGGCTGACCAAGTCGGCTCATTTCATTCCTGTGATGACTACCTATTCTTCCGAGAAAATAGCTCGAATCTACATCCATGAGATCGTTAGGATTCATGGCGGACCGGTATCTATTATCTCTGACAGGGGTACGGAGTTTACATCACAATTCTGGAGAGCCGTACAACAGGAGTTGGGTACTAGAGTGGAGCTGAGCACATCATTTCACCCTCAGACAGACGGACAGTCCGAGCGCACTATTCTGATACTAGAGGATATGCTCCGCGCTTGTGTGATAGATTTTGGGGGTGCTTGGGACTAGTTCTTGCCACTTGCGGAGTTTGCTTACAACAACAGTTATCAGTCCAGCATTAGGATGGCACCGTATGAGGCTCTGTATGGTAGGCGGTGTCAGTCCCCAGTGGGTTGGTTTGAGCCGGGCGAGGCCAGATTATTAGGTATGGACTTGGTTCAGGATGCCTTAGAAAAGGTTAAGGTGATTCAGGATAGATTTCGCACAATCCAGATAGAAGAGTTACGCGAACCGAAAGGTTTGCAATGTTACATTCATGGTTGGAGAGCGGGTCTTGCTCCGGATTTCGCCTATGAAGGGCGTTATGAGGTTCGGAAAGAAGGGCAAGCTGAGCCCAAGGTTTATTTGTCCCTTTGAGGTGTTGCGGCGGATTGGGGAAGTTGCTTATGAGCTTTCCTTACCTCCCAGCCTAGCAGAAGTTCATCCGGTATTTCATGTTTCGATGCTCCAGAAGTATCACGGTGATCCGTCTCATGTATTGGATTTCAGCTTAAACCAATTGGACAAGGATCTATCTTATGTTGAGGAGCCAATGGCTATTTTAGATAGGCATGTCAGAAAGCTGAGGTCAAAGAACATTGCTTCCGTGAAGGTTCAGTGGAGGGGACAGACGGTCGAGGAGGCGACTTGGGAGACCGAGCAGGATATGCACAGCCGTTATCCTCATCTTTTCATCACTTTAGGTATGTCTCTATGCTCGTTCGAGGATGAACGATTGTTTTAAGAGGTGGAGAATGTAACGACTCGGCCGGTCCTTTTGAGTGTATTAGCCCCGATCCCCTATTTATTGTTTCCCACGTACCTTTTGCTGCTTAAGTGACTTGCCGGGAGGTTTTGTTTTGGTTTCGGAATGTTTCGGGACACTTAGTCCCTAAAACGGGAGCTTAAGTCTTAGGATTTTTGACCGTAGTCAGAACTGTGTGAAGACGAATCCGAAATGGAGTTTTGTCATTTTCTTTAGCTCCGTTAGGTGATGTTTGACTTAGGGGCGCGTCCGAATTATGTTTTGGCGGTATGTAGCTTAATTAGACTTGAATTGGCGAAAGTCGAATTTTTGAAGTTTTGGACAGGTAGTGGAAATTTTGATATCGGGGTCGGATTTCTAATTCTGGAAGTTGGAGTAGGTCCGTAGTGTTGATTATGACTTGTGTGCAAAATCTGATGTCAATCGTACGTGATTTGATAGGTTTCGGCATCGGTTGTTGATGTTTGAAGATTTAAGTTCATTAAGCTTGAATTGGTGTGTAATTCGTGTTTTTGTTATTGTTTGATGTGGTTAGAGGGCTCGATGAAGTTTTTATGGTGTTTTAGGGTTGGTTGGTATGTTTGGTTGAGGTCCCTGGGGCCTCGGGTGAGTTTCAGATGCCCAACGGATCAATATTTGGACTTATAAGGTTGCTGAAGTTTTCTAGTGTCTGAGTTCTGGTTTCCTTATACGCGATCGCGTGGGGTGATCCACGATCATGTAGGCTTAGCTGAGCAGAGGATGGAATTGTTCTTCACGTTCGAGAACATGGGCATGCGAACGCGTAGTGATGTGAGTTGTGCTTCGCGAACGCAGAGACAAGGTCGCGTTCGCGTAGGGTTAAGTGGACTAAAGCTGGGCCACGCGCTTTGCTCATTGCGAATGCGTGAGGACGTTCGCGATTGCGTGAGTATGGGAGCCAGAGCATCGCGTTCGCGTGGTGTTTTACGCGATTATGTAGAGTTAATTTTGGGGGCAGCAAAGTTGTTCTTCGCGATCGCGAGGCTATTTCTGCGATCGCGATTAAGGAATCACTGGGCAGTATTAAAGTTTCCAAAAACTGGGGTTTTGCAATTTTATCAAAAACTTGAGTTGGGAGCTCGAATTTTGGACGAGATACTGAGGGAATTTTATAGATATCGATTGGGTAATGATTCTTAACTCCTTTATGGTTATATTCCACTAATCTGTGGTTGATTTCATCATTTAATTTCAGATTTTGGGGTTGAAATTGGGAAAACTTTGGAAGAACTTATTCAACCAAGATTTTGAGTTTTGAAAGCAGATTTATGGTCAGATTTGAGTAATTTGTATATGGTTAGACTCGTGAGTGAATGGGTGTTCGTATTTTGTGACTTTTACCCAATTCCGAGACGTGGCCCGGGGTCAACCTTTTAGGATGGATTTTAGAATTTTTATTAAAATCTTGATTTCATTAATTGGACTAGTCTATTATTGTTGTATTTATGATATGTAATTATTTTTGGCTACATTTGGGCCATTCGGAGTCGAATATTCGTGGAAAGGGCATTGTGACCAATTGATTGAGGTTGGTTCGAGGTAAGTGGCTTGCCTAACTTTGTGTGGGGGAACTCCCCGTAGGATTTGTACTGTCTTTGATATATGAGCATCGTGCACGTGAGGTGACGAGTATGTACACGGGCTAATTGTGAAAAAACCCATTTTTTCTACTAAGTAATAACCTGATTTCTTTCTTATTTAAGTTTCATTAGCATGTGTAGTATCCTTCTAGATTAGAATAACATGTCTACTTGCCTTAACTATTTACTTGAACTACGTGCAACATGTTTAGTGAATTTACCTGTCTTTCCTTAACTGGTACTTAGGTTGAACTGTAGACTTTTGTGCCGTGACTATTGAATTCTATTGTTTAGCTGCATATTTACTTTGGGACTACAGAACGGTATTCCGGGAGATCCCCTATACTGCATATGTACTTTGGGACTACAGAACGGTATTCTGGGAGATCCCCATAAAGTGCATATTTACTTTGGGACTACGAAACGGTATTCCGGGAGATCCCCCTGACTTGCATATTTATTTTGGGATTACGGAACGTTATTCCGGGAGATCCCCCTGTACTGCATATTTACTTAGGAACTATGAGATGGTACCTCGGGAGATTTCCCTATTGTTATTCTCTATGTACTGAGCTGTTGTCTTCTATAATTTCATTCTTATTAAATTTCAGTCTTTATTTTACTGATGTATTTCATTTTATCTTGTGTTATTATCTATATACCAGTAGGGCCCTGACCTGACCTCGTCACTACTCGAACGAGGTTAGGCTTTGCACTTACTGGGTACCGATTGTGGTGTACTCATGCTACTCTTCTGCACATGTTTTTCGTGTGCAGATCCAGGTGCTCCTTATCAGCCGCACTATCAGTATGCCGGGACAGCTTTGGAGACTTCAAGGTATATCTACCGCGTCCGCAGAACTCGGAGTCCCCTTCTACTCTTCCCCATGTCCATTATCTTCGGTATTTTCTTTTGATAGACTCTGATGTATAGAGACACTAGATTTTCCTTCTGTAGTTTGTGATTCATAATGTTCCGGGTTTTGGGAATGTTATGTAGTATAACTAAGGAGTTGGTTATTGTACATGCCAAGCGGCATGGTATTCAGTTATGGTGTTATTGCTACAGTTAGTTGTTGAATTTATGTTTTCATTTCATTATTCCGCAAATATTAGGCTTACCTAGTCACAGAGACTAGGTGCTGTCACGATGTCACACGGAGGGGAAATTGGGTCGTAACGCAACCCAAAGAGCCATTGAATGGAGAAAGAAGAGCTTGAAGCAAAAGAATGTCTTGTTCGAGATTTCAGAATAAAGTGATAGATTAGCAGAAAATAAGAAGAGAGTCAATGAAGCATTATGAGTAAGATATGATACATGGATTACAACGGTAGATCAAAAAAATGACAGTATTACAGAGTCTATAGTCAAGTGAAAGAAAAGACGAGAGGTGGCAGGCCTTGAGACAACAAAAGAATATAGGCCATAAAGTCATATCCTCATTTTTAAAAATAAGTTCGTGACTCTAACGTGATAACCAAGAGGAAAAGTTAGACCCCAGAATAATAGAAATCAGTACGGACTGATGAACAAGATAAACTAAACATGAATTAGGGACTGAGTGATTTGATAATAATCGGTATCATGAGAATTTCATATTTCGTTCCGGCGATAATAGAATGGACAACAGAAGAAGATTCATGAGAAATTCAGAGAATGGTCATTCAGGATGGCGCTTTCCTAAAGTAAGAAATATGAGCAAAGTTAAGCTTAAGAGACTGTGTGTGCCAGTTACACTAGGTGTCTCCCTCGTGAGTAAGAAATTTTATTATCCTTGGTATAGAAGGATTTCCGCAAGGCGAGTAAGGGTCATCGATGATGTGAAAAGACACCAAAGTTGAAGAGGTAAAACATCGATAGGTAGATCGTCGTAGCTCCAACTCTTAGTACTCCCCTAAAGGGGGGAATATGGAGTGATGTGGTATTAAGTCAGAATTAAGTAGTTGTAGTAATTATGAAATGGTAAAGGAAGAATGAGACAAAAAATGAAAAAGGGATTAGATTGCACTTATTTAAAGCCTACAGATAGGCTACGATTCTAGAACATTATGCAAACACGGCGTCAAGGAGAGAAAGTGAGGGTTCCTTCCCGAGATGTTATTGATAAATAAGGAGCCAGTACGAGACGTAAGTTAAGACAAAGGAAATAACCAAAGAAAGATTGCGCGGAATATTGATATGAGAGTGGGCCAACGATTAGTTAGTAGTTGATTCAGGAAGAGCTTAGTTATGACTAGGTAAGAGGATACAGACAAATCTATAGATCGTGCAAGATAAATAGAGTGAACCCCATCATGGGGAATTCAGTCTCGTAGATATGACATCGTGACCTTGAGAAGTATTCAGATAGGAGTTGGGGTAGTTAAAGATACCATATGAGTGTTATGGGAAGATAGTCAAAACTTCAGTTCAAAAGCAATCGTACAAGCACATAAGTGTGGAGGTAAGTAACTAAGAAATTTTATAGGTGAGTACGAACATCAAGAATTCCATTGGGTATACGATGTAATAAGCTCGCAGCCTTACGAGGGCCAGAAGGTATTCCTAAGTACTACAACAAAAGATTTGCTAAGGAAATAAGAAAGAAGGCTCCAACCTAAGCTCAGTGACCTAAAGAGGGAATGGTCTTATAACAGCAGTCTCACAACGACATTGTATGTACTCCATAAGAAAGTGGCACCTAACGTGGCTAATAAACGGGAAGTAAAATCAGAAGTGATATTTAAGATCATATGAGTGGTATGGAATTCCAACATGCGTGGGTACTAAGATAAGCTAAGTATGCACGCAACAAGGGGGCAGAAGACCAGGAAAAGTAATGTCTTACATTTAAAGAAATCTGAGAAAGAATGAAAAGAATTATTCGATTAATGATCCAGAGTTAGTTGCGTTATGAACGCACTTAAGATTTCAGAGTATTATCCATACAGCGTATATGATGACAATCGTACAGCCGTAGAAGATTCTGGTATAAGTTAAAAGAAATAATTAAGTCCAGGTCATAGACAAAGGATTGAATTGTTAGAAGATTGTATCATGGATATTCCATAGTGCCCATGAAAGGCTAAAAGTAATAACTGATACCATGAGCCGCAGATCGAGAGATAGCTTAAAGCCTACATAAAGAGTGATCAAAAGGAGGAGGAAACTAAAAAGTTACATTAACGAAGTAAATTAGGAGTCTGATTATTGGACCCAGAAAATTATAGACCTCGTGATTGAGAACATTACAGGATTACTCTTAGATATCATAGGTAGAAGAGAGATAGTACAATAGCCATATTCTATAATGGCTCTACGATAAAGCCAGCTAGAAGAAGTACCAGCCTCATAAGAAGTTGGTATGAAGCTCCCACCGGGTTGTGTATGCACCAGAGGTGCAAGTATTATAATAGAGCTTCAAGTCGTGGATGTGAATTATACCTATGTGGAAGGGAGGTCATGAAAGAGATAGAAGAGGTGAGGCAATATTTTAAGGTAAGTAAGGTAAAGGTGAACAACGTATGAGATACTGAAGTGCAGAAGGTTGCGGATAACCCATACTTCAGATACAAGGCTAGAAGCGTCGGGATTCAGTATCCAGTTATGATAGAGGCCTCATCAGTGGCATATCTTCCAGCCTATGGTTTCTAGGTATCGAGAGGTATAGTTAAAAGAGTAAAGAAGAGTTTAAGAAGATGTGATGTCTCGCTTGACGTTCTAGAATAACATAAAGAAATCTATGGTGCAAGAAAATCGAAGGAAGGTTGTGAGTAGTATAAATGGATATGTGTAGGTCACAAGCTAAAGTATGATAGAGCGACAAGGTTTTAGGAAGACATGAGTAAGGATAAGAAAGGGCGAGTGAGAAGGTGACGAAAATGGATAAGTCCTCGGGATTAAGCCCACAAAAATGAGAGAGCTGATGGTTTCTCTAAGTTATAGAAAGCTCAGTATAGCCTGAATGAACTCAAAGAAGTCTAACACTAATAGAATTTAGAAGAGATGGAATGCTGCCCTGTTAGTAGAATGAGGGTGTAATTGTGATAAATAAAGGATGACGTTTGGACCTTACTTGAGTAATGATTTGAAAGGATTTCATGAATTGTACAGGATTAAAATATCCACGTAAGGTAAATCACATTGGGATGCTATAAGGTGGATCAGTCTCATTACTCCAGATGTCCCCGATGAGACGTGAGCCCTAGCGGCAGTGTTACATAAAAGGTCAAGTTATCAATGGTAGATTATAGATCAATGTTGAGGTGAATCAACAATGGATGGATAAGAATTAAAAAAAGTATGAGATGAGAGTAGGCCGTCATTCTTAAGATGACCAGTAATAAGGAAGCATTAAAGGACTTAGACTTATACATATATGATAAGTAGTGAAAGAGTAACCTAGAGTTTGGTAGCAGGCCTCAGTAACGATAAATCGAAGTAAGAGTTATGGTATAGTAACCTACCTAGATGCAGTAAAGTCATACAAATGGATAATTGGGTCTACGAAATAAGATATAGCAATATTTGTAAGTTCAACAAAGTGCCGAGCGAAGAACTTCAGTATACTTATAGATGCCGGAGGGACATTTTATCAAGCTCTGTATATGTTCACAAAGTGAGGCCTAGAGATTGGCTAACAACTGGAGAGAAGAGTCGCATAGGCACACATATAAGGAAAATGCCGTACAGGCTGAATGACAGAAGGTAGCAAGAATTACGAGATTGGAAGAATTACGACCACGGGCCGAGGTATGAGAAAGAGACTTACAGGTGGGAATACCCTGGACTTTTGGATTTATTTACAGAACAATTGCCTAAATAGAAAGGAGAGTATTAAGGTATTCGCAAGAGCTATAAGTTATGATAATGATAAGACCATCAGTCAACATTCGAGGACGAATGTTCCAAAGGGGGGAATGGTGTTACACCCCATATTTTCGTACGCGAAAGTACACCATAAATAAATTGATGGAAGCTCGGAAATGAGATGTTACATCCCGTATTTTCATACGTTAAAGTTTCTTCGTAAGTTAATCGACGTAAGTTCAGGAATGAGATTATTTTGAGATCATAAGCATTATGCTATTTCAAACAAGTAATAAGTAAATTCGTGAAGGTTAGAGGGTAAGAGAATCAAAGAAAATGAATTTTCATCAAAGTTTGACATTTTGTGATAAAATACGGCCCGAGCTGAAATACCCGGTATTTATGGACTAGTGCCATACAAGGTACCACAAGACCATAATAGTGAGGGGTACAAAGTGTGTTAAAAGCGAGTAGTATTTTAAGTAATTTGAGATAATTCCTAATTATATAGATAATCGGGTAATTATTGATTTTAGTGGGAGATTAACAATTAATTAAGATGTTGGTGGCTAATTGGTTGGGAATGGATGAGCATTAACGTGGCAGCCAACAAGTCACAAAATATGACTCTTAAATCATTCTTCAAGGTGGAAAAATTTGTGAGATTATGTGGCTTAATCATACCAAGTGTGGGGCCCACACCCACTTATATAAAAAGCCTCTCAAAACCACAAAATTGAGGCTTATGACTACATGTAGTAATAAATAGAATTCAAGACTTGTTTAATTCACAAAAATGAAGACATTTACATCTTTAAAGTAATGGATAGCTTCAGCAAGAAAAGTTATTTAATATTGTGATCAAATTCATTAAGAGAGATGGATTAAAAATTCAGCAATGTAATGATCTTAAGCAAAAATTTCATACGAAGTTATACTGCGTAATAGCAACGGGATTTGCAAATTCTAAGGGAACACGGTACAATCTTTCTCAAGAATATCACACGGGTTTTTTCCCTACTTCGGTCCACCATTACATATTGTCGCAATTGACGTGTGTTAAAGGGATTGTCAAGAGAATCGGCTCAGGTATGTTAAGGCTAAGCCCTTCCTTCGTTTTGGCATGATCTCGTAACTACATATGTTTGATAACGAGCCATAAAGAGAAGTTCATACTCGTGAATTTATATACATTATCCTAGTCACATAAGTTACAGTATTCTCCTTTATCGGGACTTTATATTCAATTGAGTATTGTCTTTTTCCAGTCAAGAGAGCAGAGTGTGTATATATATACAGTATTACAGTATTTTTACCACCATCGAGCTATAATCGATGGGCAGGCCCCTATTAGGCAACCTCCAATCAGATGCTAAGTTATATACCGAGCCTACTACGATCGACCGCCTATGAGCGAGCCCATCATGGCCGAGATACAAAGCCTAGTCTGGCCGAGCGCCTATGAGCGAACCTACTATGGCAGAGCAGTTACACGTTTCGAGCCTTATAGGGACAGACATCTATTTTATTTACTATATTGAGAGAGTTGAGTCAGTATCAGCAGCTAAGTATATCTCCAGATCATCTTTGACTCCAAGTTACTTTCAGTTATTATATTATTAGATCAGTTTTAGCTTTCAGTTATTTTATTGCCTTGCATACTCGATACGTTATTTCGTACTGACGCCCCTTTTTTGGGGGACATTGCATTTCATGCGTGCAGGTTCTGAAACACAGACGGGTAGACCTCCTCAGTAGGTGTTGCCCGAGTTCAGCTTTATCTGTAAGCTCCACGTCCTTCGGAGTTGCCGGGTCTAGAGTTTTTTGTACATCTTGTGTATATATGTATATAGGTTATGGGTAGATTCGGGCCCTGTTCCGATCACAATACATCCATCAGTAGAGGCTTGTAGACATATCCTGTCAGTTAGTGCAGTATGTCAGGCTTGTAGGCCTTATATGTATATTTTGTTGGTTTGTCAGCTATAGTAGTTGTGAGGGCCTTGTCGGCCCAGCTTTATATTGATGTTTAGTCAGCGTTAGATTTCGTTTAGTTTTATATTTTGCTTTACAAATTATTTGCAATGTGGCCGCGACCAAAGTATGACATTATATATTCAGAGTCCCTTAGTCGCAAGTTGGTACGCAAGGATAGGTGAGGCACCGGGTGCCAGTCTCTCCCCCCCAGGTTCGGGGTGTGACAACACACTCGTCATCTTATGTACACGTCTTACACATAATTCAAATAATATAACTAGACTGAATCCTATGGGATAATTCCCCACAAAAAAATAGGCAAGATACTTACCTCAAATAGGTCAAATCAACACTCAAAAATAGCTTTTCCTTTAAAATTCACCTTTGCACGGCTCAAATCTAACCAAAAATGACTTAATATCATCAAACAATGCAAGAGAAGCCAATTCTGATAATTAAAGTTAATATATTTACAAAATTTTCCAAAAGGCAACAAAAGTCAACCCAGGCTTGCTGGTCAAAACTCGAGTCCAAGGGTAGATCTCGACTGCTCATAACCCCACGAGTCCATAAATTTGTTTTGTTTTCAGATTCAAGTCCAATTCGACTCTCAAATTGTCATTTTCAAAACATAGTCAAAAATCCTCCAAATATTCTCTTAGATTCTCATGATTTAGATGTTAAATCTTATAAATAATCATGTTATGTAATAAAAAATGGATTAAAATCACTTACCCAATAATTTGTTACGAAAATCTCTCCACAAAATCATCTCCTACCAAGTCTAGGCTCTAAAACATTATAAATGAAGCTAAGTCCCGCAATCCCAATATTTTGTTCAGCTGCAGAAGTTGTAAATGCGAACCCCGCAAATATGACAAGTATATTGCAAATGCGATGCCTGATGAACACTGGGGATTTCGCAAATACGACAAATACTTCACATTTGTGAAGTCCTCCCCTTCCGCAAAAGAAAGAATTTTATCACAAATGCGGTTCTCCCTAGCCCAAGCGCCTAATCGCAAGTCTGATCTGTAGTTCGCAAAAGAGAACCTGACAGCCTCGCAGCCCACCTTGCAAATATGACTCCTGCCTCGCAAATGCGAGGTCTGCACATGCGAACAATGTCTCGTATTTGCAAGACCTGCAACATCTACCCAGCACCAGCAACTATAAAACATGACCAAATCAATCTGAAACGTATCAAAAACTCACACGAGCCATTGGGGCTCCACACCAGTCTAAAAACATCATACGAACTCGCTCTCATGATCAAATCACCAAAATAACATCCAGAACCACAACTCGGACACCAAAACACATAGAAAATTACAATGAACTCAAGAAAGACTAGAACCATAACCAAGCGCCTAATTTCAATCAAACCAACTCGGAATGACACCAAATTTTGCAGACACGTTCCAAATGACAAAACATACCTATTCCAAGTATCAAAATCAAAATTAGAACCCGATAACCATAAAGTCAACTTGTGGTCAAACTTAGGATATTTTTAAACCTTCAAATTGCCAGCTTTTAGATAAACAAGCTAAATCACCCTAGGAACTTCTGAATTCAATTACGGGCATACGCCTAAGTCCAAAATCAGTATACGAACCTATTGGAATAATCAAAACACCGTTCTGGGGTCGTTTTCATAAAAGTATAACCTCAGTCAATATTTCCAACTAAAGCTTCTAAACCAAGAACCGATGGATCTAAATCATTCCAAAACCTCTCCAAAACGAAACCAACCATCCCCGCAAGTCACAAAATCATAAATACACATATGTAGAGCTTCAAAAAGGCAAACAGGACTCAAATACATGAAATGACTGGCCGGGTCTTTATATTCTTCCCCTCTTAAACAAACGTTCGTCCTCGAACGAGTATAGAGACATATCTGAGGTGTCAAAAAGATGAGGATAATTGCTACACATATCATACTTGGTCTCCCAAGTCGCCTCCTCCACTGGTTAACCTCTCCACTGAACCTTTACTGAATCAATGTTCTTTGAGTACTTCCAAACCTGCCTGTCCAATATAATCATTGGCTCTCCTCAACATAGGTCAAATCACTGCCCAATTGCACTGGGCTGAAATCTAATACATGAGACATATCACCATATTACTTCCGAAGCAAGGAAACCTGAAACACCAGGTGAACTCCTGATAAGCGGGGTGGCAATGCAAGTCTGCAAGCCACTTTACCTATTCTCTCAAGGATCTCAAAAGGACTAATATACTGAGGGCTCAACTTTCCCTTTTTCCTGAACCGCATCACACCTTCATGGGTGAAACTCCGAGTAGAAACCTATCACCTGCCATGAATGCCACATCACGATCCCTTCTATAAGCATAACTCTTTTGTCCGTACTGCACTGTACGAAGCCATCTTGGATCAACTTCACCTTCTCCAAGGCATCTCAAAGCAAATTAGTTCCCAATAAAGTAGCCTCCCCAGGCTCAAACCAATCAACCAGAGAACAACATCGCCTCCCATATAAGGCCTCATAAGAAGCCATCTGGATGCTCAACTGATAATTGTTGATGTAGGAAAACTCTGCAAGCGGTAGACATTGATCTCATGGACCCTCGGAATCAATAACACATGCATGTAATATGTACTCCAATATCTTAATAGTACGCTCGGAATGTCCGTCCGTGTGGGGATGAAATGCCTTACTCGGTTTGACCTGTGTGCCCAACTTACGCTACATGACTCTCTAATATTGCAATGTGAACTGCGTGCCTCGATCCGAGATAATAGACACCCGCACACCATGAAGGCGAACAATCTCCAGAATATAAATTCGAGCCAGCTGCTCTGAAGAGTAGGTAGTCATGACTGGAATGAAATGTGCAGACCTAGTAAGTATGTCCAAAATGACCCACACTGCATTGAATCTCCTCATGGTTCGTGGAAGTCCAACTACAAAATACATGGTGATACATTCCCACTTCCACTTCTTTCTTCATTCTTCTCCACCAATAGTGCTGCCTCATGTCCTGGTACATCTTCCCAACATGTGAATGAATGGAATACCACAAACTATGGACCTCCTCGAGAATCAACTCACGCAACCTATCCACCTTAGGTACATAAATCTGACCATCACTGTGTTGTACTGTGTCCTTAAGGCTAAGCAAATGAGGATCATCATACAGACGCGCCTTGATATACTCAAACAAAGAAGACAGTGAAACCACGCAAGAAAGAACCCGGCTAGACTCCGAAAACATCCAACCTCACAAACCTGTTGGCAAAGGCCTGAACATTCAAAGCTAATGGTCTCTCCATATCTAGAATAAAAGCAGGACTCCTCATGCTTTCAGCCTTCCTAATAAAATATCAGCCACAACATTAGCCTTCCCAGAATCATAATGAATGGTGATATCATAGTTCTTAGTAGCTCTAACCACCTCTGTTGCCTCAAGTTTAGATCTTTTTGCTTAAACAAGTGTTGTAGACTCCTGTGATCTGTGAATACCTTTCAAGACATGCCGTAGAGATAGTGCCTCCAAGTCTTCAACGTGTGTACGATGGCTGCCAACTCTAAATCATGTATTGGGTAGTTCTTCTCACGGGGCTTCAACTTACGCAAAGCATAAGCAATAACTCTAACCTCCTGCATCAATACCCACCCAAAGCCAATCCACAAAGCATCACAATAAACTGTATAAGAACTCGATGCTGAAGTTAAAACTAGAATGTGAGTTATGGTCAAGGCAGTCTTGAGCTTCTAAAAGCTCTCCTCACACTCGTCAGACTACTTGAATTGGGCACCCTTTTGAATTAATCTGGTCAAAAGAGCTGTGATGGATTAAAAAACCCTCCACAAAATGGCGATAATAACCAACCAAGCCTAGAAAAATCTGGATCTCAATTGTAAAAGACGGTCTTGGCCAACTCCGAACTGCCTCGACCTTCTTCAGTTTCACCTTAATCCTCTCACTAGAAACCACATGACCCAAGAATGCCACTGAGTCAAGCAAAAACTCATACTTGGAGAATTTAGCATATAGCTTCTTCTTCCTTAAAGTCTAGAGCACGATCCTCAAGTGTTGCTCATGATCCTCCTGGCTGTGAGAATACACCAATATATCGTCAATGTACACGATAACGAATGAATCAAGATATGGCCGGAATACACTATTCATCAAGTGCATGAAAGCTGTTGGGCATTGGTTAGACAAAATGACATCACCAAAAATGGGTTCTGAAATCCGTCTTCGGAATATCCAAATCTCGAATCTTCAACTAATGGTACACCGATCTCAAGTCAATCTTCGAGAATAACCGAGCACCCTGAAGCTAATCAAACAAATCATCAATATGCAGTAATGGGTACTTGTTCTTGACGGCAACCTTGTTCAACTGCCTGTAATCAATACACATCCTCATAGATCCATCTTTCTTCTTCACAAATAGAGCTGGAGCACCCCAACTCCACTGGTGCCATGTGTTATGATGGAATAGATATGGGTTGAGTGCCCGACACTAGGTCAATACCAAAATCAATATCTCTATCAGGTGGCATGCCCGGTAGGTCTATTGGAAACACATCTAGGAAATCTCTCACTATTGGAACTGACTCAACTGTAGTAGTATCAGCATTGACATCCCTTATAAAGGCTAAATATACCGAGCACCCATTCTCAACCATTCGATATGCCTTCAGGAAAGACACCACCCTACTAGGAACATGGCACAACAAACCTCTCCAATCCAACCAAGGCAATCCTGGCATAGCCAATGTTACGGTCTTGGCGTTAGAATACAGAATAACGTGATAGGGAGAAAACCAATCCATGCCCAATATCATATCAAAGTCCACCATATTAAGTAATAGAAGGTCAACCCATGGTCACAAAACCCCTGATAGTGATCACAAACAATCGATAAACACGGTCGACCATAATAGAATACCCAATAGGCGTAGACACATAAACAGGAGAACTCAAAGAATCACGAGACATATCCAAATATGAAGCAACGTAAGGTGACACATAGGAGTAAGTGGAACCAGAATCAAATAAAACTGATGCATTCCTATGACAAATCGGAACAATACATATGATGACAGCATCTGATACAATAGCCTCAGTCCTACCAAAAACGCATAACAACGGGCCTGGCCTACTCCTCTAGGATGCCCTCTACCCACATGTCCTCCACCCCTAGCTGGTTGTGCAAGTGAAGTAGCAACTGGAGCACCAACCATAACATCTAAACCTTGTGGAGGTGCATCCCTCCTAAGTCGTGGACAGTACCTCACCATATGCCTAGTATCACCACACTCAAAATAACCTCTATGCGGGCGCTATTACTGGAACTGTGTCTGATCTAGCTGGATATAATGACCGCTATAGGCACTCCATGCTGGAGGTACACTGGAAAGTGGCTGTGCAAAATGGGTGTTCTAAGGTCTCTAAATAGCTGGAGCACTGCAAGTAGCCTATAGTGCAGAATGAACTGGCCTGCTGACATAACCTCTTCTATGACGAGCTAAATTTGTAGAGCGGGAACCACTAAATCCTCCAGAATCTAGAGGCCTCTTGGGCTCCCTCTGCCCTCTCTCCTAGTCACGAATACCCTCCAACCTTTGAGTGATCTCCAAAATCTACCGGAATGGAGTATCAGTCTCCAACTCTCACACCATCCCAAATCTGAGACCATAATTGAGTCCTCAATGAATCTGCAAACTCTCTCTCTAACCGTAGAAACCTAAGCAGGTGCATGGCGGGATAACTCACTAAACTTCATGTCATTGTCATAGTCCCTTGATGCAACAACTCGAACACTGAGCAACATGTATCCCTGAAAGTCTGTGGAACAAACCCCCTCAAAAATAGATCAGAAAATTGAGCCAAGTAAGTGGCGCTACATCATCTGGCCTATCCTCCTCATAAGCCTGCCACCATCTATATGTTACACCCCGTACTTTCATGTTAGAATTTATCTTAAGTGAATCAATATGAGCCGGAGAGTTTAAGGGCCTTTACAAAGATAATGATAGATTAAAACCAATAATAAAGAAGTTTCGTGAGGTTGGAAAGGTTAAGAAGCTAATCGAATCGAAGACAATAAGTGTCGTCAAAAGTCAGCAAGTTGAGAATGTTATAACCCGTACTTTTGGGGTGATACTAGGGTGCTTAAGATAATAAGAAGGTAATTTTATGAGTTATTGTATTTGTATGATAGTTGCGTGTAAAGTTTTAAAACCAAGCAAGTTATGAAACAAAAGTCGACAAAAGTTGTCGCAAGTTACGTTAATAATTTTACATAATATTTTGGGATAATCTTACTGAGTTGTCTCTCAATTTTCTTTGATTTACGGGGTCCTACACCCACAAAATTGAAAATATATGAGTCTAGTTTCCATAGCATTAAACCATTTATTGATACAACGTCGGAGTAGAGAGATATTTGCATTTTTGCAAGACCGCACAAGCTCGTTTTTGCGAGAGCTATTACGCCTGAAGCTCGTTTTTACTCATTATGTTTCATTCTCTTCAGACCCTAGACACATAAAAAACTTCTCAAAAAATTTTCACATGATTCAAGACCCAAACAAAGGACAAACTACACAAATCGGGTGTCGGTAATCCCATGGCGCTAGTGAGTTTCTTGTTCTTCTTCTGGTTGCTGATTTTGCTGTGGCTCCATCTAGTGTGGGGGGTTGTTGAAATTGTTTAACTTAGTATAACGATAAAGTCTGATATAACCAGATTTAATAACAAAGGGTATATTTAAAATATTTTTGATAATACATTAACATATTTGACCTTTCTCCTCCGCATATCCAATTGCGTTAAACCTAAAAAGCTAGGGCGAATTTAGAAAGTCAAGCCTGATAAAAGGATAAACCACTAATCTTGAGATAAGCAAATTTAAACTCATATTTTTAAAAAATTTACTCACCCAATTCTTTATAATTTGCAACTTCTGCCATAGTGACAACAGTTGCTTGACTCAACTTCGCATCATTGACTGCAACAAGTTGTTCATTTTTTTCGTTGCATCCGTTGGTCTTCCTTTTGAGATGAATTTTATGAAATAGTTTCTTTTAGTATGCTATTACGGTTATTTGTTTATTAGTTCAATTTTTAAAATGCGAACACAATTTGTAAACGATTCTTAGAAATAAAGATCTGATATGGGGTTCTGATGTAGCTCGAGAAGTCAAAAAAGGAACTATCGGGCAACGAAGAACACATTTACTGTTCCAGACATTCAACGGTTCCCACAACCATGTATGTGGCAACACCTGCCTTATGTCTGGTTCAGACACATAGCACAACCAACTTTTAGACACAAGTGTCAATCTAACAATTGTTATGATCTTATTTTGTTAAATGAACACATACCAACTACGACAATAAAACGATAACAGCCCTAGCAGTCTTTTAGATGTACATAATACATACTGTAGTTTTCATCAACGATAAAGAATTTAAAGAAACTGAAACAGAGGCAGATGGTAATCTCCAGGCGTAGAACAACACTTTACATCTAAAAATTACAGATAATCAGAGGCAGGATGAAGCAGTTAACAAAATTTGGAGGTGTGCGTAACCCAAATTTCGGGAATCATTTTTCTGTGACAAATTAGGGCTTTAAACACCACCTTCTGACAATTTTGGAGAGACCATAAAAACAAGGCAAAACAAAATGCCATGTAGTTTATGAGGCCCAACTCCAGGAACACATCCACCAAACGAATACCTACTTCTACCTGCTACCAAGTTCAAAATTGAAAATAATTGTTGCTAAAATGCACTAAATAGCTTAAAATTCTGGATCGGCCTTTACCTAATCGCCAATACCAAAAATGATAAAAAGATAGAGTAAGAAGAAAGAAAAAATAATATGGAAAAGGGTGATTGTTGCTCATATTCTATGGGTGTAAAAGGGTCTTTCATGCCATGGCGATGGCATTCAGTACGAGGAATGTTTTTCTAATCATCGCAAAACCACCTCTTTATAAATTAAAAAAAACTCAAGAAATAAATATTCAGTTTTAAATGTTCTATAAAAATAAACATGTTGATGTAAAAATGCATAAATAGATCGAGGCAACAAAAAATAAAATAAGACCTAAAATCTGTAAAAAAAAAATGGTATCTGGAGTGAGAGATATCCACTTATTCTTGTGAAAATAAATTGAAGCTTACAGAGTATGCGTCGATTGTAATAGCATTTATAGAAGAAGAACTGGGGGGAACCCTAATTAAGATTCCTTGGAACAAGTCATAACAAGGCTGGTTTGACAGCATAAGGCTTCGTCTAGGCCCAGATGTAAGGTTTATTTGGTTTGGGCTTGCACTGCAACTATACCTTGGTCCATATTCAGTTTTTGGAAGGTGTTACTATTAGTTCACGTGTTAGTACCAGGGGTGTACAAACCGAACCGACAAACCGCACCAAACCGATTAAAAAACCCGACTGGGTTTGGTTTGATTTCGTTTGGTATTGAGTAAAAAAACCTGAACCAAATCGACATATAAATATATAATTTTAAGACTTTATATAGAATTTTATTTAAAAGATGTTTAGAAATATTTGAGATCCTCTCATGGGATATAATATTTAATAGAACTATAAAGTACATTTATTTTTATTTACTTTAATTAAATAGATTGTATCACTTTCTTATTATGTGTTATTGAAATGCGTCAATCATCTGTTTGTTTTTTCATATTCATATGTCAAGATTTATTATATGTTTTTCGAATTTGAAGTGGTATTTCGATAATCTAAAATTACATAGAACATATCATTATTTAGGTATCATCTTGATTTTTATGTTTAATTATTAAATTTGATTCATCCTGATAGCATACATCAACAAAAAATTATTGGTAGACGACTACGAAAATAAACTATTATGTGTTACTAAAATCAATTCTCCCGTAAGATCACTTTAATAGATCATATGTTTGTAAATTTTTTTTAATTTTTAGTAAACATATATTCACTAATCAAAATTTTATCTATAACTTTAATAATGCAAGATTGAAATAATATTCATGTAACAAAAAACCCGAAAAACCCAAAAAAATCCGACAAAATCGAACCAATCCAAATCGATATAATTGGTTTGGTTTGGTTTTGATAAAATATGAACCAATTCGGTCCATGTACACCCCTAATTAGTATAAAGCTTTTTGAGAAGAGAAAGAAAAATTAACCCAAATAGCCGTCCACTTAATCTCTTAAACTGAAAATAGTTGGCTGATATATAATATATGTATAAATTATGTATACTGGCTAGAAAAAGTAAACAGTGAATCTGGTCAGTTATTTGTGTTACAATCCCAATGAGAAATAATCATCGCATAATAATATTACAATTGACTAGCCATATAAGAAAAAAATTAACACACAGGTAATGCGACATTCAAAAAATTGCAGAAATATGACACCTTTTGGGTGTTCTTTAACTTTTGACTTCCGCTTGCCCCATGGATAGAAATTTAAGGTAAAAAATTAAAAGTGTTGCCCATGGGGCAAGCGATTGGCAACACTTGTTAAACTTGAAGTACTGCCCATAATGCAAGTAGGAAAAAAATTCAATATCATCCAGTTTGACGGTTATTTGTGTACTTCACCTTGTGACATTATACTAAATAAAAGTATTTAATAATTAAAATGCCCTAAAAGTAGGCAACTCACACACAATGGTGTAGGCAAGATTTCCGCTAAGTAAGTTCAAAAAAGAAAAAAAGTAAAAAACTAGAGAGATTGTGGCTAGTGGAATTGAACTAGCGACCTTACAAAAATTGAACTATGCTTTTGAGTTGTGTCAAGAGATTCAAAATTTAATATATAGAGGTCACAAACAGATTTTGCATTATATACTGTATAATTTTTCGACGAAGGGAGTCTGATGAACCTACCCTAAATCCGCCCGTGCTCACGCATAACATAAATTCCACACAACCCTCTTAACCTTAGGATTTTGAAAATACCTCCTCCTTCATCTTTTGAACAACAAATACGGAAAGAAAAAGAAACAGCAAAAGGACACACTTCGAATATCGTACATAAAACCTTAAAGAAGATACGAAATATTAAAAGTATGAATAGACAACAGTATCTTACGGATTCTCTTCTTTGGCAAATATCACTTTTAGTCCGCCGTCAAAATTATTTATTACGATAGTTATAAAAGTGTATAAAATTATATATTCTTTGTATATAACACACAAAAATAAATATATCTAAAATATTATACATTTATCGATTATTATTTTGAGAGTGGTTACATAATATCATTCTTCCTCTCTTCTTCATGTTTTACTTTAGCCATGGCCCATGGGCCCTTTCTTCCTACCATTTCTTCCAAATATTTTGACAGTGAAGAGTTCACTTCATATTTGTAAACCATATTAATATAATAAAATGGATATAGTTTTGTATTACTCATAGAATTTAACTTGACTTTATCTTGTATGACTATTTTTCAGAATTCTTTCGTTGTTCAAATTTATCAATAATATTTTTGAGTATTATTTATTTACTTATTTTTGTCAAATAAATTTAAAGTACGGATAAAATTATATTATCTCTATTTTTCTCTTTATACATTAGTTTTTGTTATAGATAAAAGCTAAATAAAAAAGTTAAAATATTATAGAACAAAACTATCTGACCCCTCGCGCTAATACTTCGCTTTGGCCTCGGTTTCGAATCTCTTGGCCTTTTCAATCTTGGTCACTAAGTCGACCCCCACTCCCC